>CM040187.1:71877393-72057393 GCA_022606455.1 Callitettix versicolor | reverse complement strand
TCATTACTCCTAAAGTGTTTCCTTTAGCCTAACCGAGGCACAGATAAACTAAATAAGTCTAAGTCGTATCGAATGTTAAATAATCTCCTCTAGAACATAAAAATGTATAAAGATGTATAACTTATAATAATAGCGGACAACCAAAATTAAAAAAAAAATACTTATTTATCCCGCGCTTTGAAAATGAAATGTCATCGTTAAATTTCTAGGTTATCTAGTAAGTTTTCTCACACCGTTTTCACTTTCCTATATTGCCAGTTTTTAACAACATAACCTGGAACTTATTATAGAATATTATGTGCTCGTTACGAATTAGTATAAAACATCTGTTCTTTTACTATAACTACAGTAAGTAATATCTAAGCTAGGTTCACGTATTTACTTATTTAAAAAAACGTGATATTTGTAAACATATCTTCAAAAAATTACATAATCAGCGCATATATCATTAACATAGTTTCGCTTCTGTCGGTACTTCCACACGTGTATTTTTTTCATTAACAATTCAAATTTAGAAAATTGTTTTAAATTTTGTAGGAATTTCTCTAGACACCGTTTCTGGCTAACACGAGATGCTTTGTAATTTTAAAGTGTCACCACATGCTAATTTATACACATTTGATGCTATGATGGTGCAATCATCATCATCACTTTCACTTTATTTCTTTGTTTTGAGAGTTCAGAATCAGTGTTCATTTCAAATTCCTGGATCTTACCATGATGACTTTTGATGATGACTTATTATCCCATTGCACATAGACCTATTGGCATTTTCTGTAAAACTTTCAAATTTAATTAAATGAGACATTTAAATCTGACCGGCCGTTAAGATCACTTTCATATTTTCAATGTTTGGAAATTATGAAAATGATAATTTATTAAGATTTTAACGCTGACTATTGTGGTGAAACGAAATTTTCAAGAAATTGTTTGAAACTTTAAAACTGTGTGTAGCTGTAATTTGGAACTGTCAAACGGATTTGTTCAAGCTGATACGGAAACCAATATTTGTGCCAAGTTTGAATCAAATCGGATTTACATTTTTATCTGTAAAACAAATTTTGATTGACCGTTTAAATATTGGATTTATTATATCACTGTATAAATAAACTATGCTGGATCCTAAAAAAGATAAAATTTAAAATGATACTTGACCTAGTACGTATGAGTCATGTTCTATGTATTTTGATTTTTAGAATGCAAAATGGTGGAAACAGAGCGGTGGAAACGACGAATTACACTCACAGATTGCATCACAATGGTAAGTTGGAAAATAATGGATCTCTTTGCAGTTTTTATCAAAGTACATCTCATATAAACGCTATCAACATATGACAAGCCTCTTTATCAATACGTTTGCTTTATTTAGTTTCTTGTCTAGTCAGCTGGGTAGAATAGGCTACTCGCTTTTCTAAAAACATTAGTTACTTACGTTTACAGAATCATTAAAGCAGTGAAGTAAGGTAGCCTGTATCATCATTCACTGGCGATTATAGACTACAATTCTAATTTGGTAATCTGTTTAAGGCTTGGAACTTGGAACAAATCCGATTTGTCGTACTAATGTAGGCCTATTAACTATTTCTCGATATTATTCCAAAATTTTAAGTTAAACAGTTTAGGATAGAACACACACGCGCGCGCGCGCACACACACACACTGCGAAGACTTGTATTAACCAACGTTAATGCGTTCTTCCTGACTAAAAGAAAATTCATACTCTGTTGTTCTACTATACAACTTTGATCGAATTAATTTTCTTAATAGAAAAATATACTACTTAACCAATATTATTTCTTTTTGGAAACTTTATTTTGTTCTTTTTATTTATTTATATTTTTATATAGCAAAACTTCCTTCCCTAGGTGTGTTATTTGGAAAGGGCCATACCTGAAATAATGTGAACATCTACATATTAGGTTTGTACATTTGACACCAATTATTTCCACAGTTCATATTTGTCTGTAATTTCAAATTACTCAGTACACTATTACTGGTAAAACAGTAAAGTTCTAGAAAATAATAAAAAATATATAATACAAAATTACACATTGGACCAAAATGTCCAAATTACACATTGGATAATTTACCAAAATGTTCCTATTTCAAATTCTAAATGCGCTTGATAAATGCTTAACAAATGTCGCACAAAGTTTTCAACTGAACTAAAGTTTGAAATAATAATTTAGAATAAAATTTCTGACACATCTAATTAGTTTCAATGAGCGGCTAATTCATAATATATCCGCTATTAAAAACAGAAACAAAGAGTCTTACATCTTATTAATTATTAGCAATATGTACACTACTGTTCGTCAGTTTAAAGGTTGTTGTACGCCACTATATGAAATGCGAACATTCATTACCTTGTGGTAATATATTTGTTGTTAACAAAGTAACAGAATCAGTTACCTTTAAAAATTATGTTGCATAAATTAAATTAATATATTCACTTTAAACGAAAACATTAGATAATACCAACGTTAGTTATTTTCACATGTATTTTTATAACATTAAATTCTCATTTCAAAAACTAACTTTGTCACTTTAACGAATTTTTTAAACAAATAAAAACTCTTAAATTTTTTTTAAAACTCTTAAATAAACACCAACGCTTTTCTTCTATTTAAAAATTGCCGCTAGAATTGATTCAGGTTACCCAGCAACGCTCATGCACCTATTTCAAAATTGCCGCAAGAATGATTTAGGTTACCCAGCAACGCTTTTCTTCTATTTAAAAATTGCCGCTAGAATTGATTCAGGTTACCCAGCAACGCTCATGCACCTATTTCAAAATTGCCGCAAGAATGATTTAGGTTACCCAGCAACGCTTTTCTTCTATTTAAAAATTGCCGCTAGAATTTATTCAGGTTACCCAGCAACGCTCATGCACCTATTTCAAAATTGCCGCAAGAATGATTTAGGTTACCCAGCAACTCTTTTCATCTATTTAAAAATTGCCGCTAGAATTGATTCAGGTTACCCAGCAATTTTTGTTTATCTTTTTCAAAATTGCAGTCATTGAAAATCTGGAGACAAATTTTTCGTCGATTTAAAATCTGATTGTTTTTGAATTTTGGTCGGGTCAGATCAATTTTATAAAATGAGAAAGAGTTTGAGTATTACTATTCCTTTATAATATTGTGTTATTAAATTTTGTGGTTTTTAGTATTTGTTTCCATCAATAATACATACACGTGTCGAAGTCATTCGATTTTTTGTGAACAGTTTCAATAGCGATTAATCGTACCCCCCCCCCGTTCGATAAGTGGGAAAATGTATGCTTTCTACAATACTATTAATTGTTTTAACTGATAAAGCTCACAGTGCGAACCTAAAAGTCGGTTAAGTTTAGCAGTTTGCATTGCTAAAGTTACGTAAAACATACATCAATTAGCAACGAAAATGTTCCCCTTTTTGTTTCCGTCCCTATTGCGCAATCACATCAAAATTTAATTTGAGCCTGACAATTTGGCGGCGTCAGCAGTGTGACCATGGAGTGGTTACAAACACTGTTCTTCCACAATTGTTCCTTCACAGCTGTTCTTTGACAAATGTTCTTTAATCATCGGTTCTTCGACAACTGTTCTTTAACAAAAGTTCTTAAACAACTGTTCTTTAACAAATATACTTGGTTGATGATTATTTGACAATTGTTCTTTAACCCCGGTTCTTTAAAAATTGTAACAAATGTACTTGGTCAACAGTTATTTGACAAATGTTCTTTAACACAGTTCTTCGACAACTATACTTTAATAAATATTCTTGAAAAGGGATCTTGAACACCTGTTCTTTGATAACTGTTCTTTGCAAATTACTGTTCTTTGACAAATATACTTGATCTGTTCTGATTGAGCTGTTCTTTGATCTCTGTCACGTTAAGTGGAAGAGAGGACCTTATTTAATCATATTAAAATAAATGTAATTAGCTGTTTGACGGCGTTGCGTTTATTTTCTTGTTTAGATTTACTCTTGGATCGTAATACTTTTAAAAATAATGAAGATATTGATGTTTTCGATATTTGAGAAACATCTGATTTTCAGAATTTGTTTTCTGATCGGATATTTGCCGATGCGCATATTTTGGTAATATAATAGTACTGGTCTGCAGTACAGGTTTGCAAGGCAAAGTTAGGCCGTACAGCTGTTCTGTATCGTTGCCAGAACTTGAAGAGACCCGGGGGAGTGGCCAGGTGGTGTAATGGTGTAGTTAGAATTCGGTTTAAACTTGAAACAAGGCCCGCAGGGATCATTTAGGTCTTCTGCAGCACTTAATAGGCGCATTATGTTGTCAGTACAACGACCGCAACCCTTCTAACTGCAGCCGTTAAAAAAATCGATCTTAAGATTTTGATGGAACCATTGTCAGGTTCCTTAAGATAAAAAAATTACGCGCGCTCGCGTGTGTACATCGCCGTAAACATATTGACCGATTTTGATGAAATTTAGCATGTATGTTTGGTTTGTCCGTGTCTCGGGACCATTTATATGTTTTTTTGTGTATAAAAACTGTTAAATCTGATTTTCACAAAACCAGCTCTAACGATTTGGATACAATTTTTCGCAAATATAATCAGCTGGAAATTTTCTGTTGAAAAAATCTGCAAGGTTTTAAATTAACCCTCAAATTTTTTTTGATGTAATTTTTAAAGATTGAAATAAAAATTCACTCTTTAAGGTTAATTTTTATTTGGAGAGAATATTTTAATTTTTAAGTCAATTAAAAATATCCTTTATAGTCCAAAATTTTCTAGTCCAAACATATAAAATAGTTTGTCTGTCTATTAGCATGTAAACTGTAGCTTACGTAGAGAATTGTATTCATTAATTGTGGCAAGCATGGTAAATTATCACGTAAATAAACATCTTGTAACGCGATTTCATATTAGTACTATCTTTGTAAGTTACCCACCAACATTCGGTTTCCTTTTCAAAATGGCAGCCATTCAAAACCTTAAATACATAAATTTTATCTTGTCTAATCTCACAATCGTTATAATATCTGCGTAAATTAACATTTTAATTAAAAAAAATTAAATACTTGAATGTGAGAAAGTTAGTACTATATAACATTTATTTCTTCATGCAATAATTAATTTGTAAATTATTTGGTGTGTAGAGACTACGTGCATTAGAAGTGTAAACTTACAGTTACCTTCATCACTTAAACTTTTGTTCGGTCTCTTTTTGGATTTCTATTTTTTTTTAAATTTCTTAAATCGATACTTTTATAAACTAAAAATTACATGAACATCTGTAACATAACACTTGTTATATAATCATAATTACATAACTATAACTTTTATATATATATATATATATATATATATATATATATATATATATAAACAGCTTTTACTATTAATATTATTATTATCATAATCAGAATTTTCTAAATAATAATATTTCACTATATTCATGTCAATATTTTAAACTTCTAACTGAACCATTATTTTATTTAACATTTATACCATTCTCACCTTTCAGTATTTGAAATAAGTATTTTACGGTCATCACTTGATTTTGTAATGCATTATATTGTTACTCACTAACTGGTATCTCTGTGATAACCAGCTGTTTCAACTATCAGCTGTTTCAGGAATTCTACACTGCTTTCTACCGTTAGTCCGCTGCCAATTCGATTTCACTGCATCAAAAAATTTGCCATACCTGTAATAAAGAAGAAATATTTCACTGCAAAAATTCAAAATCTATAAATACAAAAACTATAATCAATTAGAGGTATAGGAACTGAACTTTTATGCCATTGTTTACAATAGGCTATTACTATTCTTGGGGCATAAACATTAAAATTTTGATTTGTTTCTATTTTTGGAAGGTAGCTAATAACCATAATTGTTTTAAATCTGTCAAACTATAGCCTACTCTCGGACTTTAAACCACCGTCTAAACAAATTTGAATACGTTATAACTAAAGTCGTTATTTCATTTGAATTAACGTTGCTTGTGTAACGACACGTTAATAAAATCACTGGAAGTCAGGTATGCACATTAGCTGCGCGTCTGAACCGCTTCAATACGCTTACAGAAACCTCGCACGCGCTAAAATTAAACCTCGTAAATTTCAAATTAAAATCTTTCCCAGCTGACGGCACAAATCAGCATATTAATGTAGAAAATGTGTCGCCCGGTAAGGGTAGAGGGGTAGGCCGAGGGGGGGGACGAAATGTCTTTAGAATCAATCTCCCTTTAAAGCACAAAGATAATGATCAATGTAATGAACTAGACTTGTTGTCGATGCATTCTCTCCCCCGCGTCGCACGAACGTTGGCGGAAACGCCCGAACAACCGAGCAGCTAGTGTACGTTCGACGATCGTCAGTCGGTGACGAATCCTTGTGTACAGAGTCGCGTAACGCCGGTTTGTTTTTGTGCCGCGTAATCAGTGATCCCAGTGATAGTGCAGTTGTTGTGGTCTGGCACGGCTTTGCAGTGATATAATAGTGAAACAGTGATACGGTTTGTAGAAATGTTCAAGAAAGCGCGAAGTTAAGGCGCCAAAATCGTTTTTAGCCCGAGTCATGGAGCAAAGTATTAGGTTACTATTTAATTTGTTTATGTTCAGTATCCAGAGAGGGCTGAGTAGCCTATAGGTATCGTCCCTATAGGTATTTTATTTTGTTTTGTTGTGTTGTTGCTCCTGACGAAATCACGTGGACGGCTCTGCGACTTCACTTGTTGAACACGCTCATTGTAAGTCTCGATTTTTAGGTTAAACAATTTTGTTTGGATTGCTTGCTAAAGTGTCTAAGTGATAACATAACGACTGGGTGCTGGTATTTGTCAGACTGCGATACAGCTGATTATAAATTATTCGTAAATGTTGTAGCCTACAAACTTTCTTGTTGTTCTATCTGGTAATTATTTAAAATGGTTCATCCGAGGTTATCTCGACGGCGTCAGTCTGATGTTCGTAACTGTGAATTAATTTTATTGTAATTTACCCTGACTAGTTACAGTATTCGAGACTGGCGGCATTTTCCACTTTTACAAACACAAAAACATTAAATATATCACATAATGCTAGCAAGTAGTAACTAGAATCACATTCTACAAGTATAGGCCTAAATTAAAGTGATTTGATTCAGTAACACAGTAATAACAATGTAATGTTTATTTTCTGTTGGGGATGTTTATGTATTACAAAAGATTGGTTTTATACAAACGTTAATCATACAGTTTTACAAACGAAATAGCAAACTATTTTTCGCGTTAGGCTATTTCTTATGCAAGCAGTTAATAATTAACGTTAAACGCCTTACAGTAATTTATTTGTGCCTAAATTTATGTATTGCCTATGACTGTCTACGAAGAGAGGTCATTAATATCAACAACCTAATTGTAGTTTAGCCTATTTATGTTTACAAAGAACAAAAATTCTAATAGGTTAGAAAATACTTTTTTAAATAGGCAATTGTTAAAAAAAATTAAGAAAGAAATACTGCTAACCATCTAACACGGTATGTTTGAGAAACATATGGCAGGTCTTGTAACGAATTAAAAATTTTGAAAAATCTGATTTCCCAGTCATAAGATAATCAGCATTAAAATATCCACAGGGTAACAAACAGTAATATATACTTAATGTTGGAAAGTGTGTGCAAGTTTTACCGAACATAATTTTAGTTAAAGTACATCTAGGGTAGGCCTATTGTTTAAACATTTAACAACTTTGCTACCCGCGTTAAATGGAACAATAAAATATTTATGTCCTAGGACCTGTAACCACATTATTGGGTTGTTTTGAAATATTTTACTGCTCAGATGGTTCATGTCTTTATTGTTAGGCGAATAAGGATCGCAATCATCTAATTTTATAAAGGCTACAAATATTTTTATTCGGATATTTCAAAAAACTTTCAAGTTAGCGTTTGTTTATATTTCTGAATTTTTAACGCTGGATTTTAGACGAGTTTTCCTTTTTTTCCCAAAAGGTTCTTTTTTCGAATCACTGACACCTTTGTAATGTTTAAACAGTGAGCTAAAAGATATGTTTACGAAAGTATATTTGAAATAATCACGGCATTTGAAGGAAGCGAGATTCCAAAAAAAACCCACTTCTAATAAACGTTTTCTGGAATAGTTTTGTACTTTAAAAAACCCTGAACGCAGTAAAACTCGAGCTTTTTTTAAAAATTTGATTCAACATCGTAATCACCGTAAATTTTTGTATAAATAATTTTTTTTAATTTAAGTTTTTTTAAATGGCGGCTACGCTTCATTTTCGTGCTCATTTACGATTTCTCAAAATGTTATGAAGAAATTATTAAATTCAAATTTTGTAGCAAAGCTCGGAATAAAATTACGATTGTTAGGCCTAACACAGTATTTAATACTGTAGGTCTATGTATTTTACATACAAAATACCACATCTAAATATGAGGATCGGTGCGCATTTGATTATCTTGTAACTGAGTGTTATCATGATTTTTCATTTACTGTGCAAAACATTGCAGAAAATTATACACATTTTTTTAACCATGAAAGCTGTACAAAAATTTCTGTTATCGAGCTAAAAATAGGCCTATAAATCACCTATCTTGTTTTTCTCGATTCATCGTTTTTGTTATTAATTAGTTGATGTCGCTCTTCAGTCATAACTCTTTTATTAATTGTAACATTTTCATAGTTAATTAATTTTTTTTCTTTTTAATTCATTTTCTAATCGTCGTAATCTTTCTCGCTGATTTTTTTAAGATCTTTGGTCTTCATTTAAAACATATTTTTTTAAATAATTTTATTTTCAATGTTATTTAGAAATTGAATTTTTAACATAACCTCAATTTGAAATGATATTGAAGCAACAGCTGTGCGAAATCAGCTGTTTAGAAGTAGTCACAATTATTATATTTTTATATATACAGTAGCACGCAACGCGATAAATACAATTATATGCAATATGAAATTGGCACGCATCTCAACTAGCCCTAAAACAGGATACATGATAAAACGGATCTTCTCAGAAATCCGGTGAAACGGCAAAATCCAAAAGGTCTAAATTTCGTAAAATTTAAGTTTTTTGATGTTTTAAGGAATATAACACAAATTAGCGTAGCCTACCGATGTAAATTTAAAACAGTAAAGGCCTAAGCTGGAAAAAACTCCTATCGGAGTTTATTTTGGTTTTTTGGCAGATTTTCAAAACAGGTACAAAAAGACGGTCAGGGTTTATTTTGTACTTTTATTGTAAAGTATGAAAATTTTAGCTATATTTACAATTTCTGTTTAGTAAAATGTCTGTTTTGGTATATTATTTAGTTTTGTTTATTGTTATTGTTTTAGAGTAGGCCCTATGCCCAGTTTCAAGAGATAAACTCTTCAGAGCTTTCATCGGATGCTGTCTCGGTGCATTTCCTGTACCTGAATATTTTAGTTGTGTTGTCACCGCGCAAAGGCAAAATGAGATTTTCTTATTTTCAATTTGAAGCGCCGTCGCCCTGTACCTACAACCGTTTCTGTGACAAATAAACATGAATTAACTTTCTCTCACGTGGTCGTTGAATGGGAATGGCTCGCTGGCGCAAATTATTATTTAATTTTGGTAGCATTATGTGTAGGTTAGAGTACTTTACGTTAAATTAGAAAAAATAAAATAGGCTAATTGCAACGCATAAAGGCAACTGTCCGGAACACTGATACGCAGGTCGACAAGAACGGAAAATACTGTAGGCCTACTTATTCAGACTGGACATACAATTTAAAATTTGAATCAAAATTAATTTTGGCATTAGCTCGGATGAATTAGTTACCCTACAAAATCCGTCCGTTCAAAAAGTTTTTAAATTTTGGCCAAACAAAATGTTTCAAAAATCATTTAACCTACTTTTTTGGAAATCCGAGTTCACCATCGCAATCAGCGTTCGCATTGAATTTATGAAAATTTTAACTCTGCTTTCTTTGGTGAAATAATATTGTCAAAACGGATGTAAAAACGGCGGTCAGGGTTTATTTTGTACTTTTATTGTAAAATACGAAAATGTTAGCAAATTAAAATCTCCGTTTAGATATATTATTGTTTTGTTATTTTTGGGAATTCGCTTCAACATATATTTTTTGTTATGAAACTCTACAGTACAAGAAACCTGTCACGTGTCTATGTTAACGCTTAACATGAAAGCCTAATATATCTGTTGGCTACGCAAATATATCTGTTGTATACGAATGCCTCGATATACGAGTACTACATATTTTAATTATTATTAATTCAATATTCAAATTATGTTACATTTGGTACACCCTGTATAAGTACTGGCTGAAGAGTTTCACGGCTGATTTGATTACCTAATTAACTTTGCAGTAATTAAGTTAATTAGACGCTGAGTGCCAGGTCGCAATCGGAAAGTTTCAAGTTTTTCGGGACTAACGACACGGTGGAAGTTTTTATTTGATGTCAGGCCTATTTGCGTAATTAAATAAATGGCCCGAGTTACACAAACCTTATCGCGCTCAATTGTGTCAATTATCTGTTTCGGGAGCTGCCAACAAAAAACTGAAACATTTACTTCAAATGTAGGCCCCACTCGTATTTAAGAAACATTAATCAAAACCGCTAAACGTTTAGCTGATTTGTTGAACACAAAGCGCTTAAAAAACTGTTTTCGAAAAAATTAAAAATGATCCAGTAATTTAATATAGGCTAAATTTAATCAAAAGACATAACTTTTGTGTCCTGCAAAAACACATAACCTAATAAAATCACTTTTTTCAGATCAAAGGACTTGAAAATTTGATAAATCTATTAAAATATCAAAACCATTTTTTTCACAACCTCAACAATTTCTTTATACTTCATAAATTTGCACTGTTGATTTTAAGTAGTTGAGTATTTTTATTTCTTTAATCATTTTAGTGTTTATATTTTGCAAACTATGATATTACTTACGATTGAAAAATCAGATTTTCAAAACAGTGTGAGAGAAAAATGAATGCATTTGTTCAGAAGAATTTTGATATTGTTGTAGTCTCCGGGAGAAATAGACGTCCGGGGTTTACCAGGTCGGCCGCGGGCTGGCGAGGCACTTTTGCGGTTCGGAATGGTGAAAGAAATTCGCTTCTTGTTTATAGCGGGCCAGATTCCTTCTATTTTCTCTTGAGAAAGTTGTGGTATCTTGTATAGCTGTTCCAGGTGTTGGTAGGTTGCGTGTAGTTCTTCGGTAGTGGGCGGTCCTCCTCGATGTTCTGCCGAACAACGATTTTCGACTTGTATTTATACTTAAAATTATGGCGGGAACCAATAATTCTCTGAATTCCATTGTTAAAACTAGAGAGAGAACTCACCAATCAGAATGAAGCTATTGTGTACGAGATGATGCGCCGGCAGTAGTACCTGGGCAGAAATGTAGGCCTAATAATCTATCGTAGTATAGACCCGAGATACACGTGTACTGCGGACCAATCGGAAGCGTGTATTGGTCGACAGGAGTGAATTAGGTTTCGCAGGCTGAGGCTGTTTCAAAGCCAGGAGAGAAGTCCGGGGCTTTTTAGCGTGGTTGTGTAGGTGTTAGTAAGTGTAACTATGTTGTTTATGCGATGACAGTATTTTGGCCAATGTGCAGATGTTTGTTAGATATTAATGAATTTCTTTAAGTTATCACCAAAATAATGTTTCGTGCATATTTATCCATTGTTATTTGTGTTCGCTTAGATGTGTAGGTGAGGTAAATGCGATGTAAGGAAAATAAAAGTTTTCGCAGCACCCTGTAGAGCACGCTCTATTTTATTATTTACAATCCTCTACAAAAGATAATTTAATTGCAAAAGCTCTAAGTACAGTTCGTGTAGGCTGCTGGAATTTATATTTAATATAATGTTATATAACTTGTAACGTAACAATTTTAATATTTACACAAGTTTTCTCTTTCAACTTCATATTTTCATTTTCATTTTATATTCCGCGACGACACATCATGTCACTGCCTACGTCTCTTTTTGATGCATTAAAAATGTAGGCAGTTTTCCTAAATATATTTCTGGTGAAGTTTCAACATAATTTATCATTGAATTTTTAAGTATTAAAATTAACCTAGTGCAACGTGTTTACGGTGATAATTCCAACATAAGCCAATGCTGGCTTTCTAAATAACGTGTGTTATTTCTCGATGAATCGTTTAAAAACTGTTAGCGGATTTCCATTAAAGCACTCCCTACCCGAGACCCGAGACCTTATATTAATGCGATCCTCACTTCTAGAACACTTCTTAAGGGGTCGTTAACTTTTTAATGTAACCCTAAAATAAAAACTGACTGCCCACAGTCGGGTTTGTGTTGTGAGATATTGAATCGTAAATTCTTTTCTGATTTGGTACACCGACTTGGGTCATGAATCTCCATATATGAATTGAATTTGTACACAATCTGATTCCGAAACAGAAGCGGATTTTTTGTGCCTTTTTATTTAAAATATTTAAACTTTCTTTCATACATATGTTTACATTTTTGCATATTAGACAGTGCGTTATTAGTTCAAAGTTTAGCGATTAAGCAAAAAAATTGTTAAATGTCGATACATAAATATCAGTATCAAGTGTGTTAATATAGTTCATTTACAGATTAGTAAATCCCAGAATTTGTATTTTTAGTAGTTGTCGGTGAGTCAGTATGAAATAAGACAGACTGATCTCGTGATGAAGTTTGGTCAGTGTCTCTGGAAATTTCAAATATCAAAGCTATTTATTAACAATTATTTTTTTTAAAATAGCAAACACCAGATTTACTCAAAATCACGCTAACGACTTTTATAAAATTTTGCCCAGTAAATGAAATGTAACAAAAATCTATCGAACACCAAATTGCGGCTCTTCGGATTGTGGTCGTATTTGAAGATGACGTCACTAAATTAGCCTCGACCTTTCATTTTATAATCAGTAGTATTGTATCTTATACAATACAGTACATAATAAAAAAATTTAAGAAAATCAGATTAACCGATGCTGAAGAACCAACGTTTGTTTCCGTACTCGGAGCCAGTCAGTTGTGGCAAAACAACACTTAGCCAAAGTGCCTCGTTGCTTGTTTGACTCTTGTGATATTGATCCTCTCTATATAGTGTGCAGTGATAAAATCTTGTTAATGGAGTCATTATGAATGAGAGGTCGCATCTTGATGTGACAGGAGGGCACGAGGCCAACATATTGTGCTTTGGAATGGCTGTACTCTTTTAGATTTGCTTTGTTTTTCTGTTTCATAGAGGGCCATGATACTGTTTTCCTCCTGCACTTGTTTTACGCCAGCATCCGTGTATCAGTACCTCCACTCTAGCGTCTAAACGAATGGATAATTGTGAGGCTTGGCATTTTAGTGAAGTAAAGGACCTACATTAGGTAATAATCTTTCTTATTGTTCAGTTTTTAACTACAAAAAAGTACACGTGTTGAACTCTGGGGGTTACCGACAGATGCGAAGCTATTGGGAATGATATATTTGCTGAATATATAATTAGTTTGAAGATATGTTTTGTTTAAATAAATACGTGAACCTAGATTACATATTATTTACTGTAGTTATAGTAAAAGATCAGTTGTTTTATATTAATTCGTAACGATCAGCTGATTTCATTGAACAGCTGATAGGCTACCATATGTTTTAATTTATGTTGTTAAAAAATAGCAATATTAACAATAACTATTATAAAAGTTTATTACTTTCGAACGTGCATGTGTTCGACTAAGGAAAAATGTCGAAACTAAAGCAACACAACCTCTTCATATAATAAGTGTGTACTGTTATCGAAAAGGAGGAAAAAAAGAGACAGAAATAGAAAGATGAAATTTGTTTTTTGCTTTCGTTTCATATTTCTGTTACATTCTTCCGTTCGGCAGACATTTTTTTCTATTCACTTCTCTCGCCAAACATAACATTAAATTAAATGGGAAGTGATAAATCCCGGGTTCGATGCTAGGTTTGGATTTTGATGTTTACTGTGAGGCAGTTCGGAGAAGCTACAATATTTCGCTGTCGTAGTCTCTTAGCCATTCAATCACACAGCTATGTGCCCGCCGTTAGACTGTCGCTAAGCTGAGGACTCACGGTGTCTGTGGCACTTTATCCCGGACTAGGGTTTCACAGCCTGCAACGTAGCCTATTGTGAAGCATCCGTTATTTAGATTTTTTTATAAGCTTAAAATATTATACATAAATACATATTTCATAAGATTTGAATTATAATATCATTTTGAACTTAGTTTACGTTAATTTATATTAATACCAAAACGCCACTGGTAAATATTTTAATAAATATTTCTCAAAAATTATAAGTAGCATAATATTGAAATTTTGTGGTCAAAATGTCACTTGCCAGTGTTGCAGTATTTAATTAATTTAACGAGGTCTTTCAAAAATAGAACAAAATGTCATGTAACCAAAGAAAAGAAATAAAATAAAAGGAATTGTTAAGCGGGGTTTTTAAGCAAGGTTGTTAAGCGGCATTGCTAAGGGGGGTTGTTTAGGAGGGATTGTTTAAGCGAGGTTGTTAAGCGGCATTGCTAAGGGGGGTTGTTTAAGCGGGATTGTTGAAGCGAGGTTGTTAAGCGGGATTTTTAAGCGGGGTTGTTAGAATAAAAGGAATTGTTAAGCGGGGTTTTTAAGCGAGGTTGTTAAGCAGGATTTTTAAGGAGGTGGTTAAGCGGCATTGCTAAGCGTGGTGGTTAAGCGGAATTGTTTAAGCGAGGTTGTCAAGTGAGGTTGACAAGCTAGATTTTTAAGCAGGTTGGTTAAGCAGGATTGCTAAGCGGGGTTGTTAAGCGGAATTGTTTAGCGGGGTTGTTAGCGGGATTGTTAAATGGGGTTGTTAAGCGGGATTTTTAAGCGAGATTGTTGAGCGGGATTGTAAAGCAAGGTTGTTAAGCGGAATTGTTAAGCATAGTTGTTAAGCGGCAATGTTAAGCATAGTTGTTAAGCGGGATTGTTAAGCAGAGTTTTTAAGCGGAATTGTTAAGCAGAGTTGTTAAGCGGGCTTGTTAAGCGTTGTTAAGCGGGATTGGTAATCGGTTAAGAAGGATTGTTAACCGGGGTGGTTAAACGGGGTTGTTAAGCGGGATTTTTAATCGGGGTGGTTAAACGAGATTGCTAAGCTTGGTGGTTAAGCGGGATTGTTAAGTAAGGTTTTCAAGCGGGATTGTTAAGGGGACTTGTTAAACGAGGTTGTTAAGGGGGATTGTAAAGGGGGTTAAGCAGGATTGTTAAGCGGTGTTGTTAAACGGGGTTGTTAAGCGTGATTGTTAAGCGGGATGGTTATGTGGACTTGTTAAGCAGAGTTGTTAAGCGGAATTGTTAAGCAAAGTATTTAAGCGGGATTGTTAAACGGAATTGTTAAGCAGAGTTGTTAAGCAGATTGTTATGCAGGGTTGTTAATCGGGATTGTTAAGCGGGATAGTTAAGCGGGATGGTTAAGCGGGATTGTTAAGTGGACTTGTTAAGCGAAGTTCTTACGCGGGATTGTTAAGCGGAATTGTTAAGCAGAATTGTTAAGCGGGATTGTTAAACGGGATGGTAAAGCGAGATTGTTAAGCGGAATTATGAAGCATCGTTGTTAAGCGGCATTGTTAAGCAAAGTTATTAAGCGGAATTGTAAAGCAGAGTTCTTACGCGGGATTGTTAAAGGAATTGTAAAAAGTATAATAAGAAGACCAGTTGAGGTTTGCTTAAAAATTTGTAATTCGTAATTGTGTTATCCGAAATATAAGTGGACTGTCGGTCATATTGAATGTGTTCATTATAACACTAACATATTAATTCACGATGCAGGTTACTCCACTACTTGTTCAGACAAAATTATCTTTAATATCTGATTTTAAATGACTTGTATGAGGTGGGTGTTCCGATTTTTACATTATGCTTTTGTTGTTCGCTTTTAATAATACACGAACAAAAATTTTCAAATCCTATTTTTTCCTTCCATTATTTGTATAACCTCTGTAGATGACATTTTGCTCTGTTTTTAAAAGACCCAGTGAAACTGTAAATGCTGTACTCATGCGCTGGCCGTTACAGATAACATGCAACTAACGAACGCTGGACAGAAAATAATCGTTAAAATAATCTGCATTCAATCACAGCACAATGGTCAAGTTGGCAACCCTGCATTGGCGGAATAATTATTCATATCTGTCCTCCTTCCCCAATCCCGCCCCTTCCCTTTCGTTTGTTATTCATACCCGAACATCCTTCCTGAAAGCGGTTTAATGAATACCACTACGTTACGTGTTTTGTAGTGCGTTTTGTTACGCTCTGACTCTAATGAATACCGCGCACGCGACTGTCTCGTTCAAACAGTGTTTTTTTTCATGAGACGTTTAACAGCGGCAATAGGCCAACAATGTAACATACGGCCTATGACGTCTCTCATGACGAAGTTTTCTTGGTCGTTGTTAGAAAATCAGGTGTTTTTTTACTTTTTCACTATACCCAGTACAGGCGTGGTGATCTTGAGACCTTAATGAATCCATTTTTAAGTAAAAAGTTTGTAACATCTCGGGACTATTTTTTTA
Source organism: Callitettix versicolor (assembly GCA_022606455.1). Classification (NCBI taxonomy): domain Eukaryota; kingdom Metazoa; phylum Arthropoda; class Insecta; order Hemiptera; family Cercopidae; genus Callitettix; species Callitettix versicolor. The sequence continues at coordinate 72,040,889 of CM040187.1, read as the reverse complement.
AAAAAATCAACAGTTTTTTATTAAGCTCATTTTTAATAAAATGTGTTCGTTGAAAAAATGAGATTTTTTAAAAATCGGTTTTTAACAGTTTTGATTAATTTTTGCTCAAACGTAGCCTATAAGCTACCAAAACGAAATGTTTGGTTCGCTAAGTTAAAAAAATCCCGTTTAGGAATATCGAAAAAAGTGAAAAATTGATAAAATATCTCAAAATCGTTTTAACAGTTTTCGCTCAAATTTTTATTATAAATTAATACCTGTCGTGAGTGTACAAAATTTTAAATACAATATTCCCAGTTGGAGAGGTAAATCGAAAAAATGTTCTCTAAACGAGGACTGTGATGTTACGTCGGTGCAGGAATAGCATTCAATTAATATTTTTTTTGTAATATCGGCCAATTAAAATTGCCCTTTGACGCAACTTCAAAGCGGATTTCGTAGTGTGGTTTTGTGCGCATGCTCAAAAGAGCGGCTGAAATTATATTTTAAATTTTGCAAACCCGAAATTAAATTGAAAGTTTAAACACGGATAATTGGCTTGGCGATTTTTTTGACAATTTTTATTGAAATAATTAAAAGTATTGTCTAGAAAAAATCGTATAAAATTTTTGATTTTCCATATCTAACTGTTCCGTACTTTATTTGTGTTTGTTGTGCGGTCTAGAAAAAAACTGCTACACCGATCTGTTTTAACTTTCAAGCAGTTGAGACCGGAAAAAACCAAATTACTTTTATTCTTTTGATCAAATTTTGCTAAATATTGATTTAAAATCCAAATATGTTTATAGTCGCTGCCCTAAAAATGTATATTTTGCGAGCGCGCGCGCGCGCGCGCGTGTGTGTGTGTGTGTGTGTGTGAGAGACCGATCTGCGCATGCGCATATTCATTTCAACCACGCAAGTATAAACGTAGTACATTTTCCCTTTAATATTTTGAATCAGCAAGTACACGCTCTTCTGGAGGCTAAGTAAATAACAGCGGGTTCACAAATTGTTCTTGAATATTTTTTAATTTTTCTCTTCTAATTGTAAACAAATTTTCTCAAAATCGGTTGTAACAATTATGATTTTGCGCTCAAATTCGGACCACATAAATATTTAAACAATATTTGAGTCGATAAGTTCTCTAAAATCACAGTTTCGATAGTTTCCGAAAAGTTAGTGCGGAGTACTGTTTATTTAGCTGTTCATATTACTTAATATGCATTCATTTTTGCGTTTGAAAGCAACACTTTTTCATTTCCTTTCACACAACATAATTTACCAATATTCATAAAAGTACTTCATTATAACTTAAGCAAAGATGCAATTTTGTGAATTCTTTTAAAATCACCGCTTCGAAGTAATTCCCAAGTTTACTTCATTCCGTTTTATCGGTGAAACTTTGGTTAGTTTATTGCTAAAAGTTGAAGGAAAGGTGCTGTACAGTTTTTTTCCTATTTTTACATAAAGTCGATTACGTAAAAATTAACATTTTTTGCGGATTTTTAGTGGTATATGGAATCGTTTTGGGAGATTGCTTTGTGTAAGTGCTTCATTTTAAATAATGATAAGTAGGCTATGTAAGTTGTTTCAGCTTTTTTAGTTTGCTAGTGCATGTTCACAAAATCGTGATTTGTAACTACGTAAGGAAGGAACAGTATTAGTTACACTGTATTATTAATTTCGTTTAAGCACGTGTTGTGTGTGACGGTACCACGTGACATACAACAAATCATCTTGGCGACGTCGCTCCGTATACACACTCTGATAAGGCGACGTGTAAATGTTTGCTTACGATAACAAAATGGTGTTCTTAATTCCGTTTCCATACTTCTGCACTCAGGTAGGAAGTAAATGAACGACTCCACTGTGTTATAACTTGCTATTGTTTTTGATTTAATTAGAACAGTAATCATATTATTTGTAAAAATTGTATTCTCACGGGTATTGCATGCACTGTATTACTCTATATGGACTACATTGAGTAACTTGTTTTAATGTATTACTGTATTTAATGCCTATTGCATTATTTTATTTCATTAACTACTTTATATTGATATTATTAGGCACGCACTATTAATATAGTGCATTTACTGTATTACGTTATTCTATTATTTTATTAACAGACCTACTGAAAGTTATTTCATTACGAAACCTACTACAGGTTATTACATTACTAGACCTGCTGCAAGTTATTACATTACCAGATTTACTACAAGTTATTTCATTACCAGACTTACTGCAAGTTATTTCATTACCAGACATACTACAAGTTATTTCCTTACCAGACCTACTGCAAGTTATTTCCTTACCAGACCTACTGCAAGTTATTTAATTACCAGACATACTACAAGTTATTTCCTTACCAGACCTACTGCAAGTTATTTCCTTACCAGACCTACTGCAAGTTATTTAATTACCAGATTTACTACAAGTTATTTCCTTACCAGACCTACTGCAAGTTATTACATTACCAGATTTACTACAAGTTATTTCATAACCAGACTTACTGCAAGTTATTTCATTACCAGACATACTACAAGTTATTTCCTTACCAGACCTACTGCAAGTTATTTCCTTACCAGACCTACTGCAAGTTATTTAATTACCAGACATACTACAAGTTATTTCCTTACCAGACCTACTGCAAGTTATTTCCTTACCAGACCTACTGCAAGTTATTTAATTACCAGATTTACTACAAGTTATTTCCTTACCAGACCTACTGCAAGTTATTTAATTACCAGATTTACTACAAGTTATTTCCTTACCAGACCTACTGCAAGTTATTTAATTACCAGATTTACTACAAGTTATTTCATTACCAGACCTACTGCAAGTTATTTCATTACCAGACATACTGCAAGTTATTTAATTACCAGATTTACTACAAGTTATTTCATTACCAGATTTACTACAAGTTATTTCCTTACCAGACCTACTGCAAGTTATTTAATTACCAGATTTACTACAAGTTATTTCATTACTAGACTTACTGAAAGTTATTTCATTACCAGACATACTGCAAGTTATTTCCTTACCAGACCTACTGCAAGTTATTTAATTACCAGATTTACTACAAGTTATTTCATTACCAGACTTACTGAAAGTTATTTCATTACCAGACATACTACAAGTTATTTCCTTACCAGACCTACTGCAAGTTATTTAATTACCAGATTTAGTACAAGTTATTTCATTACCAGACTTACTGCAAGTTATTTCCTTACCAGACCTACTGCAAGTTATTTAATTACCAGATTTACTACAAGTTATTTCATTACCAGACTTACTGCAAATTATTTCCTCACCAGACATACTACAAGTTATTTCCTTACCAGACCTTCTACAAGTTATTTAATTACCAGATTTACTACAAGTTATTTCATTACCAGACTTACTAAAAGTTATTTCATTACCAGACATACTGCAAGTTATTTCCTTACCAGACCTACCGCAAGTTATTTAATTACCAGATTTGCTACAAGTTATTTCATTACCAGACTTACTGAAAGTTATTTCATTACCAGACATACTACAAGTTATTTCCTTACCAGACCTACTGCAAGTTATTTAATTACCAGATTTACTACAAGTTATTTCATTACCAGACTTACTGCAAGTTATTTCATTACCAGACATACAAGTTATTTCCTTACCAGACCTACTGCAAGTTATTTCCTTACCAGACCTACTGCAAGTTATTTAATTACCAGATTTACTACAAGTTATTTCCTTACCAGACCTACTGCAAGTTATTTAATTACCAGATTTACTACAAGTTATTTCCTTACCAGACCTACTGCAAGTTATTTCATTACCAGACATACTACAAGTTATTTAATAATTGCAATACGTATTTTCTCTTATTTTATTCATTCAATTCGTGTTACTAGACATTTTCCTACGCTATTATTAACTAATATTTCTTATTACCTGCTTTTTATACTTTTTAATACTTTTATTTCTCTATTTATACAATGTAAGTATATTTGTACTTTAATTCATTACCTAATATAAGTTACTGCTTTATGTCAAAACTGTATTTGTTCTATTACTTACTTCTTGTTATTAAATTTGTACAATGCATTATATCTGTCCTTTTCTTTATTACGTATTACATTATTTTAATGCTTTACGTCATTCGTTATTAAGTCTACTTTATGATATTAAATTATTTATATTTGTTAGCCTATGTTTATTCCAATGTAGACCTATCATTTATTTCATTATTTATTAATATTTGTAACATTATTTCACTGTTTCTTCTTAACACTGAAAGCTGTCGTTCATTATGCGACAATGAACGGTCTGTTTGGTCGGTGGAATAGCGAGCAGCCCTCTAGAACTCGAATCTATATGCAGGTTCGATTCTAGTTCCTAGTGTTGGCTTTTATGTGTATTACACCGATCCCGTCTCCATTAGTCTGTCATTGGTTAAGCTGTTTTATTATTATTACTATTTTTTCAGTAATAAACAGTTGCCATTATTTATTTGTTTTATTTGATGATTCTTCATATACAAATGTTGGAAAATGTTCCATTTGAATGTAATTTTAAAGAATAAGAGTAACACAATCATTAACTAAAAATTTATATTTTTATTATCTTCATTTTATTTCATTATCTATCTACTTTATGTTTTACATTATTTCTGTACTTTAACTACATATTTCATGTCTACATATTTCATTTTATTTCCTTAATTTACTCCATTATTTAATGCAACATTTAATGTATCGTACCACATTGGTTTAGGTAAACAGGAGTAGATTTTATCTAAACTCAGTCCGTCATGTCACAATATAACGCAAAACGCCTGACTGTATTAATAAAACTAAGTTAGAATTTAATTACAAAAAGAATACTTTATCAATTACTTTGATGGTGTATTTTTCATAACTTGTTAAATCTGTTAGTATGCCTAATTTTAAAATATACATTTCTCCACACTAACCCAGGTGTATAAATTACAAAACAGGCTGTTGCCATGGAAACGCATATGATAGCCAGGTCCTGGTTTATTAATTAAATACGGTGTTGTTTGGTCAGCGTGAGCACACAATAGCATAGCATGCTTATATTGTTTTCTGCGCTCAGCTCCATCAGCTGGAATTAAAACATCCCCTGTAATAAATAGGGTGAGAATGATTTACTACAGTACTAGAAGGCTATTGTTGGTTTAAACACGGTGTTTCGTTATTTCAGTAATTCGATCTATCGACTAGTGAAACGGCTAATTGTTAAGAAATGAATTGTTCCATCAACAAAATTGATTGCGATATATTTTAACCCGCATTTAAGGAAGAAATTGATAAACACTAACTTTAAAAAGAACTAACATACCTACAGTTGTACTGTATGCCAGCTATGTTTTTACAGTTTAAATAAAATTATATTTTGATTGGGTGTTTTTTTTAGGGCAGCTATCCGTAAATTTTGAGTTATAAAAATGTAAAAATTCTAATAGCCTATATTTAAAGCAAACAGTATGACACACAATTTCTTTCTTTTTCACGAAATTCTAAATTTCATTTGTTTAAAATTACACTGAGCATGCTCCAAAGTGAGCAAAATTTGAGTAAATCGTGGTAAACTATTGTCGTAAATTAAGGTTATTTTCCATTTATTATTGTTATTGTTTACGTTCCCTGAACCAAGTTTAGGTGATAATACAATTTGTTTGGGTACATATCGATTATGTCTTAGCAAAATTTAATCAACATCGTTAAAGCCGATTTTTAAAATATTGTATTTTTTTTAACCAACTAAGGGCAAATATTTTTTTTGAGAAATTAAAAAAAAATGTAACGAAATTATGGCAGACCAGATCTGTACAATTTCAATAAATCAGTCAATTAGTTAAGACTAGCGATGTGCACAAAGACATCGCTTTAATTAGATTTAATTACATTTTTCTTTGAGGCTGCTGGTTTTTAGTAAATATTGTCACAGCGCTGTAAGGACGTATTTTATAACTAAGCTCTTGGATTGTACTTCAGTAGAATGGTGCCATCAATGATGTTTAGTAATCCATTGACTAGATCATTCTGATGGAAAGTGTGAGAGTTCTGGAAACCATCTTTGCCGCCTCCTCCTCATTTGCCAAAATTGTAACGTTAAATTTTCGTTCGACATTCGTTACGCTGCTGTCAGATAGCCGTCGGCATTCAAGGCTTTGTCCAGGGTTCAACTTTATGGAAAGGCTTTTGGCTCAGTCATAATTGGGCTCATTGAGAAAATCAATATTTCATGATTTTGCTCATCCACGTAAAGTCATCATCATGAAAAGGGGATTTCCATTTTAAAATTAAAACAGTTGCACAATTTATTAAAGCAAGGATTCGGGTGCTCAGTATTCTCGAGCGTAAGGATGTTTTAGGTGCTCAATATTTTCGAACGTAAAGTAGTTTTAGGTGTTCAATATTCACCAGCGTTAGGAACATTAGGTGCTCAATATTCTCGAGCGTAAGGGAGTTTTAGGTATTCAGTATTCTTCAGCTTAAGGAAGACTTAGGTGCTTAATATTCTCGAGCCTAAGGAAGATTTAGGTGCTCAATATTTTCGAACATAACGAAGATTAGGTGCTCAGTATCCTCGTGCGTAAGGAAATTTTAGGTGCTCAATAAGTAGCAAAAACTATCCGTTATTGGCTAAAGTCTTTCAAGGAAATCAGTAGTGTTTTAAAAGCGAAGTCTCTAGGTAGACCGAGGACTTCTGAAGTTACTGTTGAACAGATCCGTGTTTCGTGTGTTTGGAACCCAAAGTAGTCGTTGGCCAGACCACCACAGACTTAGTCTTCAATTAAGAATGCCTAAAGGTAGTTTGTACGATATTGTACTTAAAAGACTTCATTTGCCCGCCTACCAATTAACTGTTACATAACCTGCTGATAAAAACCAAAGATTGCAGTTTGCTGTTAACTTCTACATAGAATTCCAGCGCGAGGAACTTGACACTCAGTTTCCGGGAAGGTGGCTAGGCAGGGCTGGCCCAATCTCTTGGCCACCACGAAGCCCGGATTAATTCCACTTGACTTTTTCTTTTGGGAACACAAAAAATGTTGTGTACGCTGAAATGATCCGTGACAGCAACCGTTTACGGAAAAGAACGATTGAGACAGTTACACTTGCTATATCCATGAAGTGGAGTATCGTCTCGACGTGTGTACGCTAACAAATAGATCTCTCGTTGACGTTTAGAAACATTAAAAAAATTTGAAGGTATTCTCTTTCATTGCATATTTTTCATTCTCTTTCGTTGATGTTTCATTAATTTTGCCGTTAAATTCACACATAAAACTAGGAAGTTCTTTTTCAAACACCCTGTATTACAGTGAGGCAGCCGGCAGCCATTGCAGGTTGGAGTTCCAGAGCGATTGTCGTCTATTTTAAACGTGCTACGTGCCACTTGCCAGCGATTCATTAAACACCGTCGATTGCCAAAGGAACAAAGCACTTCTTGGCTTATTAAAGTAATTCAAACTAAACTAAACACGTTGCCTAGGCTTAGCTTAAACAATGGTAGGTGCTAGACGATGCGTGGTTTACGCGACCAGTCAGTGTGCTCGTAATAATAGCTCGATTATTCATGGATACGCTCTAGCCTTGCTACACGTAGTTTACCGCTAGCCGTTTCAAAAATTTTCGTTAACACGCCTTTTGCTGATGAGAAACTTACAAGGTTAAAAACTAATGGATTATCTCAAAGATCGGTTAACGATTTTCTGAATTTGACTGAAATAAATTTTTTAAGTAAGCGAACACTGTTTCTTTCAAATGCAATTCGGAAGCTGAAAAAAAATTGGAAAATCTGACTAATTTTTAAAAATCTGTTCAGCACTTCTTGATTAAATATTGGTTAATATGAAGATTCGTAACTCAAACCAGTTTGGAAATTTAAAGTGAACGTATTTCACGTTTTGTGAATAAATAAAAATAAAATAAAACCCTTATTATTACTGGATTTCTTTGAATTATTCTAAAACTGTATATTCTTTTATTTCAAAATTATAGGTTATATTAAGTTAAATCTTTATATATGACTAAATTTTGAACGAAATCTGAAGTGATACGTATGGTTGTTATTGTTGATAACATCATAAATGAATGTTTTGATGTAATTCTTTGTGTCTGAACACCAATTTTGTGTATAAATTTCGTCTAAATAACTGCCGTAGTTAGCAAGTATCCGTACTGTACACCGTAGTAAGACTGCTGTAGTTCTTACTATAATTGTGTTTGATTCCTCATATTTCTGCATGTTAATTTGATCGGTCAGCTCAAGGATTACTTATACTACCACTAACGTATGATGTCTAAAACACGAGGGATTAACACCGTACATCATTTATTACAGTAGTGATAATTTTCCACGACCTATCGCCTTACGCATTACAAACGAATGCATTGGCTAAAACCAAGTCATTAATTAAACACATTCTCTATTGTAGTGTTATCGATTTAAAAATGTCTATTATGTCGAACAGCCTACCCTCGCTTTATTAAAAGGGGATGTTTTTAATTTCATCGACAGGACAGGGCCAGCTATACGCTATATTCATTGTTGTTTGTGCTTAACCAGTGGTCGCAAAAGGGTGAATTTAATTAATGACCCTTAGCAGAGGAGGGTCGCTGTAAAATTAATACAGGCAATGGAGATCATGTATGAAATTATCCGCATTTTGTACGGAATACCAATATGTACAAGTATTACATGTAGCCTGCTTGTATTAGTGTTTTGTCTTGCGGTGTATTGTTGAAAACTATTTTGTGTGGTTTTGGTTGTGTTAAACGGATTTTCTTGGGAACAGCATGAAGTATGCTGGACAGTGAAATATGCATCTTTAGAACACACACACACACACACACACACACACACACACACACACACACACACACACACACACACACACACACACACACACACACACACACACACACACAAAACACACACACGCACAAACACACACACACACACACACACACACACACACACACACACACACACACACACACACACAATACACACGCTCACAACACAAACACACGCACAAAACACACACACATACACACACACATAATACACTCACACAAAAACACACACACACACACACACACACACACACACACACACACACACACACGCACACGCACGCGCACACACAATACACACACACAATACACACACACACAATACACTTACACAAAACACACACACAACACATACACGCACAAAATACACACACAACACATACACGCACAAAACACACACACACACAAAACACACACACAAACACACACCACATACGCACAAAACTCACACACAAAACACAAACGCACAAAAACACACGTGCGCGCGCGCACACACACACACACACACACACACACACACACACACACCACACACACGCACAACACAAACGTACAAAACACACACACGCGCGCGCTCGCACACACACATATACACTCGCGCGCGCGTTTAAGTAGGAACTAAATTTTTTGAGACCGAATGCCTGATTTCTTTACGATCACCATACTTCTTGCAGGCTACTCTTGCAGACGTTCACTTACGAACAGTAGTTGATAGACAGTTTACAAACTAAACTGTTGTCGTAATGAATAGGCTTATTGATCGTGTGCTCTCGCTTTGTTGACGCTGTTTTTTAAACAGAATTAACCGACTGGTCGAGCTGTTCGGAAATAGTTAGCAACAAGCGTTAGCGGCTGAGAGAGGAGAGAAAGTTTGCGCTTTGTGTGAGGAACTATGTTAAGTTGAGGCAATTACTCGAGACAGTTGGAGTAGGCAGGGCGTTTTACACTTCACTGTAAATAAAATTAAATTATATTTTGAATAGCCAATAGCGGTTTGTATTTGTGCTCACCTTTGGAGACTACAATAAATGTGGTTTGTTAATCTTTTATTGTCCAACTTTTTTAAATCGTCTGTAACGGTTACGTTCAACTAACTGAAGTAAGTGCAGCAGTTTTGAAATAAACAAAATTTACGGATCAGAAGTAAATGGAGAAACTAGAAATACATCCTCTCTCCCTCTAGAACTCTAAATTCTTAATTTTAATTTCGGTACTCACTGTTTCTATAATCGTTTTATGAGGTATATCACAGTCTAAACAACCGATTTTGACACATTTAAGTCGACTTTTTGGTTTTTTCGATAGCTCTAAACCGGATTTTTGGGGTGTAGCATCGCGTAAATTTTGTTTGACTACTTCTGGCCAAATTTTTTTGAACCGGTTTTGTGAAATCACGATATTTTCCGATTTTTTGTCGATAGTTTCCAAACACAATTTTTGAGGAAAACAACATAGCATAGGTTCACATCGCTAATCATTTCACATATTACGCTAAGCATTCCGATCGGTTTTTTACCAAAAATAAGGACATGCTTTACTGAAACTAAATATATGTTTATCAATATAAACACCAGGAAACTTGTGTCCTGACATGCCTCATACTTTCCCATTTTAAGGCTTTCCAATAAAATAAAACTGACATAAAACCGATGAAAAATCTATAAACAAAATTCCAGGACAGTATAAAGTGTTCCAGTGAGAGTGCAATTATTTCGCGGGCATAAATAATTGTGACAGAAATAATTGTGCGTGTACCAAAACAGCTGATTGCTAAAAAAATATTGTTGATAGTAATATGTAAAGACTTATATCCTTATAAGTCTTATATTTAATTACTGTATCCAAGACTTAAATAATTATTGACCGAATAAGTTTTGAAAGTAGGATCGGTAAGACAATCTAGGCCAGTTCTAAGATGTAAATATTATTAAATAAAATACTCTACTTTTAGTAAAAAATAAATACTGTTGCCTAATTTAGGTATGTAATGTAAAATCAAGTTATAGTAAGTTTCATTTGTAAATATTTCAAAAAGTGTTAGAATTCAGTAATTAATTTTTAAGGTTATAATTTTAAATACGAAAGTAGAACAAAGTAAGGCATAGTGTATTAACCTAAATGTAATGAATGACATTGTTTTGTTAACAGGATATACAAGTATTAAATATACCTATAACGTCTATTTTAAAAGAAGCTCATACTGACAAGAAATAGTAGGCCTACGCGATAGGTTTTGTAACGATTTTACTTAGAAAGATATGGTACAGTAATTTTAAAATACAAGTATTGAGTTAAAGATTAGTATATTACTATAATCTCAACTCAAACGTGGCTTGTTCAACGGCTTATGGTTAATAGTTACGCAATGCAATTGTTAATTTCAATATTTTGCAAAACAATGGTTTTTGTAAAAAATCAGTTGTAATAACACGAATTTTTTTACATCTTCTGACCTAACTATGCCTTTCAAATTAAGTAGAAAACATTTCCCCATAAAAATTTCCTGGGCAATGACTACTATCAAACCGCTTGATAAACCTCGATAACGTAGGTATTTACCTCCTCGAACCAGTCTTCTCGCACGGACAATTGTGCGTTACTTCCTCAAGAATTAAGTCTTTCGAAAAAGTAAAATTAGCTATAGAAGAAATTCACGAAAAAAATTGACTGTGTATTCTGTTGTGACTTCGAACATTGTTTAGAGGCGCTATAACACTGTTCAGCTTCTTGCGGTATATTATTGTATACATCTTGTATATATCTTGTTGTATATTATTCTTTTCTTTTTCCCAGTAAGTGCAAAAGGTCGCCGGATCCACTAGTTTTTTTTATTACATCAAATAAATAAAAACGTGTCAAAAATCGTTAGATCAGCTTTTGAAAAAACTTATTAATTTTTAAGGATATTTTTACCAAACGGGCTCTCCAAGTACTGGCGTAAAAACCCATTCTGGAAGATAATATTTAAAATTATTTTCATAACATCGAGTCTAGGCGTCAAATTTAAAATTATCGCTTTAGTATTCGATTATCTCAAAATACGACCGAGCAACGCTAAACCAAACCAGTCCAGTGGTTCGTATTGACATTGAACATTGATATGTGGTTTATTTTTAATTAACAAATAATTTAATTACGGGGCAAAACACATTTAGATAAAGAAGCATTATTTCTATACGAGTTGCAATTAAAAACCATTTAGGATTGTCCCGCGTGCTAGGCTGCAGTCAAAGCAGTTGTAAATAAAATGTAATTTTTAATCAGAATTTAATTAATTTTTTTTTACCAACAATTAGGGCCTATATGTTGCCCGTGTTGTACAGAACTATATGGCCTATAAAAACCCTTTGAAGTAACGTCAATTTGGTGGTTTTTAATTCCACCGTGTTTTGCAGTAATGATTACACTACATTTTATGTTTACAAGCCGACTTGGCAATTTGCAGCGGTTTTTTTATAATTATTTTCATTTTACCTACGAACACAAAATGACAAATAAAACATGACTATTTCTGATGAATAGACACATATCATTAGGCACACGCTGTATGTTTTTGTTTATATTTACAAACTGAATTGTCAAAAGTATAATTCTGTTGAAATGTTTTTTTTAATGGTACAACACCGAAAACAGTTTTTTATCGAAAATAGTTTATTAATTATTATTATTCTGATCTATCGTTTCTTCTCGTACCCAAACGTAAGTATAAATGTTTTAAGGATATTACATAGATACAATCTATTAGTAAACAAATATATGCATTGCTAACGTAATGGAAGCTATTTCATATCGCAGCAAGTTTCAGTTTTGCGCACATTTTTGTTTTTTTATAATGTAAAACAATTGTAAAACATTGTTTTACATTATTTTTGTTTTTTTATAAATGTAACACCAACCATCGTGTTGGTGTTGAACGTTATACCGCACCGGTTACGGTTCCAGCGTTTTCGATTATTTCTGGCTGAAATGTAGCTAGCGAGCAAGGGAAAACAAAACAAATGTGGCTGTCTGATCAGTATGGCCGCTTAGATCATGCCATGCGCGGTACGGCCGTACATTTACGATCTGGATTTAGTACGATTGTTTTACCTACGTTCGTTAATTTTAAGTGCAGCGGAACACATGGGGTAACTGATTGTAAAGAAAGTGGATGTGGCCTTGTGAGTTCACTCTGTCATGTCTAGACTACTGTCAGTTCAGTTTAGCCTTAACCAATACTTATCGCCGAATTGTTAATAACTATACAACTGATATTGTGTTACTGTGTCAATTGGAATGCATTTATTTATTTTTATTAAGAACACAGTAATTTTTTTTGTAAGTTTCTTAGTATATAATCTTTGGAAATCTTTAAAAAAATTCATTACTTTTAATTTTTCTTTATCCTTAGAGTTTTTACCTTTAGAAATAAAAATATAGATTTTCTATAAAAAAAAGTATTTATAGGTCTTTTTAACTCACCTCAGCAGTACATTTTTAATGTTTGAAGTTATATTGATTAAATGTTAAGAGCATAAATTTATCTAGAATCAGTCAAAAATGAAATTTCGGACGAAGGCTGTCTCTCAAAAGTGAAATAAAAAGAAAATTAGGGTTAGAATTAAATTAAGAGGAAAACCGCGTGATGTGATCGAGGATTTGTTTTGGTTTGAATGTTTTCTTCAACTAATATGTTGCACATATTTCATTTTGTGACCGGAATACGGTCATGGCACGAAGCCTCGGTGGTCAGTCTGCAGCGTCTCTGAACTGCGCACGTCAAGGTCATGGGTCAGACTTGCTTTATCAATCCCTCTTTCTCAAGGCCCATTTACACGTTGGTTGGCATACCAGTTAAGAAACAACTAGAAGCTCACTGGCATGCGGCAACAGGAATACCAGCTAATTGGTTCTTTACCGTTTACCCGTTGCCAGTGGTTGGCATACCAATTGAGAAACGACTTAAGATCACTGGCATGCGGCGACAGGAATGCCAGCTCACTTTATTATGTGGTCCATATCACTGAACCATGGCACTGATGGTTTATACATAAAATCTGTTCCCGCACCACTTGCTTTACATATCTCAACCTTCGCCAACTCTAAATAATATGTAGATCTTAAAGCTTTTATTTATTTTTTGGCACGTCCTTCACTGTAAAACTTGGCACATTCGTGTCATCAACGATGGCTTGCATCGAGGCATTCCTAGCCTTCCGATCGCGGTAATTTGTACTAAATATGTTCCATACGTTTTCGTGATCACGGTACAACTGTACAAATGTCAACATTTTTTCCTCACTCAAACGAATAGCGTTTTTATTTGTCTTTAACTAGTCAAACAGAACCTGGTAAACGTAATCCATGTCGTTTTACACGGTAGAGTGGTGGAAGGGGAAGCTGGAGTGCCAGTAAAACAAAAATATTGGTTCTGCTGGAGCTGCCAACGACTGGCACGCCTGTGGCTTGCTGGTCTCTCCAGCGTTTACACGGTGCTAGTCGCTGATATCCAACTGGAACGCGCACTGGCATAGTGTAAATGGGCCTTCAGTAGTGATGGACAGTGTGTCCACCGCTGGTACATCATTACTAACTAGTAGTGATGGGTTGCTATTTAACAATCTGTTATTTTTTAACTGCTAAATGGTTTTAGCATTAGCAGACTGCTAATCACACTTAAAAATAACAGATAATAAACAAACTGTTAAATAACAGGGTTAGAGCACACACTGCTTCCGACCTGCTACGGTACTAACTGCTAACGTATACTGCTAACTGTTGAACCTGTTAAACGTTGAAGCTGATAATCTAACTGTTGAATAGCAGGGACATAACACACTGTTTCGGACCTGCTAACTGCTAAAGTCTACTGCCAACTGTTGAACCTGTTAAACGTTGAAGCTGCTAATCTAACTGTTTAATAGCAGAGTCATAGCACACTGTTTCGACTGTTACCGACTTGCCAACTGCTAACCTCTACTGCTAACTGCTGAACCTGTTTAACTTTGAAGCTGCTAATGTAACTGCTAAACAGGAAACATTGTCAGTGTTTCTTTCCATTAATTGTTGTTGGCTACTGTCCTGAGATTCAGATTGCATAGTAGTATCATATTTTTCTTTGTTAACTGTAAATTTAAATGAGGGTGTTTTTTATAAATAATAAATGTAACACAAGTCGAACTTGTTCTTTTAACATTATAAAAATATTTAGCTTAAAATTATATTTTAAAACATAAGAATTATAGATTAACAAGTAATTATTTGTCCTTCAAACACTTATTTTTCGATTTTTCACACAATTATAATTACAATAATATAGTATATAATAAATGACAATATTATTTTAAATAATGTGATTATAACAAAAATAAACATTATCAGAACCATTATGATAGTCTATAATAAAATACTTGAAATAATACCTAACAAGAACATTTTAATTTGTTAGGAACATGAATAAATAAGAGAAATCTAAAAAAAAGATAGGCCTCCATAGATAGCCTACATGTATTAAAATACAATAACATTTTTTAAATAGCATTTTAATTAATTACAAACATCGAACATGACCCTAATCAAATTAAAATTAATTTAATTAATTTTTTTAAATTTAAATTATTATTGTATCATAGGTTTAGAAAAGGGTGTTACAAAATATATTTCATATTGCTTGATAGTGCGTGAAAAACAAACCGAACACAATTAATTGCATCTTTGAACTTAGCATGTTCATTGTATTTCTCATTATCGTCAGAGATTTATTCACAAATCCTATAGACAAATTAATAGTGCAGGAAGGGTAGGACAAAACGTGCCAACTGCATCTTCACTGTATTTGCTTATCTCAGCTGGCAATATAAGGAATAAAGAATAAAGTAATGTGACAATACTATTTAAGCTGCGTTTTCCTGCTAAGGTCGTTGTTAGCAGTCTAGAAAATTAGCAGTTGTACCTGTTATTTTTTACTGCTAATTCTAATTAGCATTAACAGAATTAGCTGCTAAACAAAAATAGCGTTTTATCCAAAAAAATCACTAATCATTACTAACTAGATCTAGTACATTCTGGAAAAGGCAAAAATGATGAACGCATTGTAATAAATCAACTTTATTTACAGTCAGTATTTTCCCTTGTTTTATGAATCACGTAATCAACTATTAATCAAGTGATACTTGATATAAGTATAAATAAATATTCCTGCAGCTGCAATAATGCTGATTCAGTCGGTGTCTTCCAGACCTAGTCAAAATAAACATAATAATAAATGTGACTTTAAAAGCACAACAGTACAAAACACTTTTGTTTAGTTTAGACTTTTTATTTAAATAAATTTAAAGTCCCGTCTAAACTAAATTTAATATTTAGTTCAGTTTTTAATGTTTGAAAATTATTGTCTTTTTCTTTGTGTAATTTAATTCAGTCATAGTCATTTAAAAAAAAAATTAAAAGTTCATAAGTTTAGTTAATTCAGAAATGTTCAACTTCTGTCATGCGTTAATAATTGATTATTAATCAACTCTTATAACATTTTATGAAGTGTACAACAACAAAAAACATGAATGTTTTACTTTTATACATACCTATAGGCCTATAGGATTTTTGACTGAAATGGTATTCCGTAAAATAAAGGCAAATTTCGTAATAGTTCATATTTGTTTTACTTAATTCTAAATATGGTGTTTTAAACCTTCTTTATTAGTATGTTATCAATGTATGTTTCTGTTATCAATGTATGTTTCCATTCGATTTATTCTTAAAAAAATCTAGTATTATGTGGTCTGATACGTTTTCAGAGGGAAATTTACTACAAAATATTAGTGGTGATTGGCAAAAGTGCTAATTTTACGTAGCACCTGCTATATGCTAATTAGAATTAGCAGTTAAAATAAGAGATACAACTGCTAACTACTAATTTTCTAGGCTGGTAACAAAATTATCCTGCTTGTCCTGCTGAGCATTCTCTTGGCGCGGGACAAGGAAGGAAACGCTTAAATAATATTGTTATATTACTTTATTCTTCATTCCTTATCTTGACAGCTGAGATAAACAAATACAGTGAAGGTGCAGTTGGCACGTTTTGTCGTAGCCTACCGACATTATTAATCTATAGGATTTGTTAATAAAGTCTGACGATTATGAAAAAATACCATTAACTGGTTAATTTTAAAGATCCAATTAATTGTATAGACTTGAGCTGTATAGACGGGAGCTGTATAGACTTGAGTATGCAAAATATGCTTTCTGTTCATTGATACATGCTCAGAAAAGCTTGTAGATTAATATTTCGGATGTTGCCAGAAACCATATTGGTCCATTTTTTATACCCCTCCCCCTCTGTAACATGTAAGTCGATTGAGTATGTTTTGGAGCTATTTTAATGATTATTTTTATGACAATAGTTGTTTTTTTATAATTTAAGATAATAATAGGTTGTTAAATGACGTTACAGTAGAAATTATTAATACAATAAACATATTTTGTTTTATAAATAATATTTAATGAGAAAAAATATATATATATATATATATATATATATATATATATATATACACGAGCAAAATATAAATAATCGATTATTGAAATTTTTACAATTATTATTTTTGTTAATCTGTATTTTTACAGTTTCTTATACCTGAGATCCCAAATAACAAAAAACTATTTTGCTAGTAGTTGGTTTCTTCTCCTTCCCTCCACCGTTAGCCCTAACGCAAGCATTAGAGCGTATAATATTAACATTATAAAAACTTTGGCATCAGTTCTTAAAGGTACTCAGTATAACAAGTATTAGAGCTCACAAACTGTTGTACGAAACTATACGGAGCTTGCTTTGTTTTGACGAACTAAGTACTCGTAATATGCTATGAAGTATTTTATAACACTTGTAATTCCATTTTTTTACGGTACCCACTACATGACTTAAACTACTTTTATTTATTCATGTTCATAATTAATTAAAATATTATTAAAAACTTATATTGTATTTTAATACATATAGGCTATTTGTAGGCCTATATTTTTGTATTTATTCATGGTCGTAATTAATTAAAATGTTTCTGTTAAGTATCTTACTTGGTATTTTATTATAGACTGTCATCCTTCTGACAATATTTATTTTTTATAGTAACATTTTTTAAAACAATATTGTCATTTGTTATACATTACTTTACTGTAATTATAATTGTGTGTAAAATAGAAAAATTAATGTTTGTATGTCAAATAATTACCTATGTTAAAATTCATATGTTCTACAATATAATTTTAAGTTTATATTTTTATAATGTTAAAAGTAAACATTTGAAAATTACATTTATTATTTATTAAAAATATCCATATTTAAATTAACAGTCAACATAGTAAAAATATAGGACAGTCTCAATCTCATAATAGTAGCCGACATTCAATGGAAATAAACACTGACAATGTGTTTTAACTGTTAGATTAGCAGCTTCAATGCTTAACACAGTTTAACAATTAGCAGTTAGCAGTTACATTAGCAGTTAGCATCGTAGCAAGTCGGAAACAGTACGCTCTGACCCTGCTATTTAACAGTTAGCAGTTCAAGTTTATTATGTTATTTTTTTATGTTATTTATGTTTATGTGTTATTTTTTTAAGTGTGGTTAGCAGTTTTCTAATGTTAAAAAAGCAGCTAAAAGCAACGGATTGCTAAATACGAACTCGTTACTAGTCTTCATTAGTCGTGACCGAAATATTTTATGTTTTTTATGTTTACTAGAATTAGTTGCTATCCTTTTTTTTTGCCTTCGAATTAGTTAATTTTTAGGCGTTACCGAAATTTAAATGTTACAAAATAAAAAAATTAAATTCTTGTTATTGTCGAAACTGGTCTGCGTGTAAAATTTGAGCAAATTCAGAAGTGTGTTCAGTATAGAATGGCACTGGCGAATGTGAAAAAATAATTTGGTCATGCAGTAACAGAATTGAAGAAATAAAGGTAAAAAAACGATATAATGTTTTTACATCTGAAACGGTTCTTTCGAAACAATTTTCAGTATCTTATTATTGAAATACAAACAAGTCGCCGAGTAACACGGGCTCACCACATCTTCAATAACTTAGAATAACAGTTCCGTTCCCTAGCCATCAGTTAAAACAACAAAGTATTGCTTTAAAATCAGATTGTATTGACTTAAGAACAGAAATCAAGAACGAATTCGCTTCACTGTGTTCATTGCATGGCGTGGTTTAGACCTACAGCTGTGTTTAGTTATACCAGCACCTTAACTGTTTTGTTTTACCGTCCATTGATCTGTCAAAAATACGTATCAGTGTTTGGTTTAGCATTGCATGCTTTAAGTCGTATACGGAGAAACCAATTTTTCCATTTTTTGTCCGTACTTTGAGGAGGAATATCGGCTTTAGTATTAGCTTATTAGCTTACCAACAGTAACTATGGCGTCGAATCTACGACCTTCGGAATCGCGACCATTTATATCTTCTTAAACATAAAGTTGTTAAATAATGTTCTATGTATGTAAGTGGAAAAGAGGAGAATGTAGGGCTCCATTTCGCATTTCTAGAATACTACAGTTTTGTATAAGTCGGCAATTTGGACAGTCTGAGAACTCTAATTAAATACAATCGTTTCTCCATCCATCAGGCCTACGTAACCAATTATTCCTAATTGGTGTTTTTAAATACATAGATTTATTTTCAGTATGAGCCTATTGGAGCATAGTAAGACCCTAAACACGAGACCTTGAAATGATTCTGTCGATTCTGACAGCTTTTGATTCAAACTTGACGTACAATCGATTTTGATAATAACCTAGGCAAATTTGTTACCCAAAAAATCCGTTAAACCGTTTCAAAACGGCAGCAATTCCAAATCTTAAAAACCCATTACTTATTTATCTTGTACTTTTTACTTTTTGAAATCCTGTTTTCACCATCATTACCATCGTTTATAATAGCGTACATAGGTCATTCAAATTGCATTAAAAATACGAAAATGGCTCGATAGCGTTAAAGGTTCACTTCTGTATTTTGAAAAAAAGTGAAATGATAATTTATGCAGATTTTATCGTTTATTGTATTGTACAAATCATATTTTGAAAAACAAGTAAAACCAAAAAAGTTATTTTATTGCAATGTGATATTGTTATTTGAACTCGGCGGGACAGGGAGCGTGGCAATTAGTGCTTAGCATTGGGATCAGGTTAACACAGTCCTGGATACAATGTATTCCCTCTGGAACATGATGTACGGTTTACATAATTAATACAATAGCCTTATGTTTCTAGTACAGTACATAATTTGTATTAGTTGCCGGTCAGTTTGCAAACAAAATATGGTGATTTGGAGATTTCAGAGGCATAAATAATCAGTGCACGCAAGTGTCTCGCTGCCTTAGTGGAAGCAAATTTTCAAAAAGTAACGATTTTTTTGAAACTCTAAATAAACAGCGTTGAAATCTGCATAAACTGGCTTTTTATTTTGAAACTACGAAAAAAAACCTGCCCACCGTCACATTTATTTCAGCTGTTGCAATAAAATTTAAAACTAACACTGCAAATATATCCAGATATTAACGCAGTCTATAATATTAGACTTCCCAAAAAGTAAAAGATTAAAAAAATTAGGCGGTGCGGGACTGGCCGACAGAAGTGACTACTACTTTTGGCATGCCTGACTGTATACTTTTTCACTATTGTGATTGTGATTGCATTATTTTTATAAAAATTTAGATGCATGCAGAAAAGAGCAACTCTTGAAAATTATGTTCGTATTAAATTTTGTGTGTGTGTGTAGGTACACAACTTAAAAATAACTGAAACTATCACATACTATGAATTTGAGTATCTTAGGCTATATAAGTTACTTTAATAATTAATCAATTTATAACCCTACTTTTGACAGTTATACATGACAGTTATAGAGGTTTAAGTATAATAATAAATATAATATTTGTGATTATGACATTCAAAAATTGGAATAGGTAATATACATTACATAATTTAACTTCACAATTGTAGAAACTACACATTTTTAAAATTAACAAGAACAGTAAACATAACCTCAATTTAAGTGATATTGAAACTATTATGCGAAATCAGCTGTTTAGAAGTAGTCACTTCCAGTCTAGATATATACAAGAAGAATATATGTTGTAGAATATATGTTGTAATATATGTTGTAAGGTATGCGTTACGGCTTCAAATGTTTTGTCAACCGAGACCATACAAGTTTTCATTTCAAAAATACATTTTTTTAATCACTAAACAAACAAAAAATAATAATGTGTTGTAATAATGTTGTAATATAATAATAATTTTTGTAATAATAATGTTCACCAGAGTGCCCGTATGGATGTGTTAGAGCGTTACATGACGGCAAACTGATTTTTTCCTCGTGCAAAACAAACACCTATACCCCGCAATAAGAAGTAGTCACTTCAAATAGTTATGTTTTTTACATTGGATCCAGCTTTGCTGAATCGAAAAACGGAGAGTTTTGCTATTGAACGTAACGAGATAGCCTACACTTGCCTGGCAAAATATTGTTAACGATTTCAGTTTTTTCATAATTAAAATTAAATCATGAGCTCTTCATAAATAAAGAATCATATCATTAACTTGAAAAATATATAGGCTAAATTTACATTGACAGTCCAAAACTCGTCTACAACATGTTAATTAATAAGATTCTTACTCGGAACGGGCAGGGTTTTATTATTCTTTTAGAGTTCTTATTAAAATAAATGTTTATGATTCGAGTACGGCTGCTTCAAACTGAATACAAGATACACTGGCGGAAACATTTTTTTGTAACAAGTCTTTCTTAAAATCCATCCTCTTAATGGAGCGTTTATGAATACGATATTAGTTTAACGCCTTCAAAAGTTCTCGAGAGGAAAGAAATGAAAATATATTTGCAGATACGAATCGCGCATTTTATCGTGACGTCACTGATAGGTTACATGCCATGTTTTGCTAAAAGTTAACTGTATACTTGTTTCTGAACTTGAGCAACTCGAGGCCGTGTAAGCACTGGCCTATATTTTTTTCGGTGATAGCTTTTACTAAATTAGTTATCCAGTAAAATAAAATGCATCAGTTTCAAATTAAAGGCCAACCAAAATCTGTACTTTTTAATTTTTGATGTTTTCCGAAATCCAGATTCCAAGTTAGAATTTTAAATTTACTATTTGTAAATACGAACTTGAACACTGACCGCCGTGTTGAAATGTGTTTAGGAGAAGCATGTTAATTAAATCCTATTTTATTAGTAATAAGCTTTAATTACTTTCTTTTATAGCCTACTTCTAAGCGTGTATTGTTTGATTACTGTAGGCGCTAAAGTAGTCTTGTGCTATAGGTAAAAATCCAATTACAAATTGCGTTTCGTTCCATATATATATATATATATATATATATATATATATATATATATATATATATATATAACGAAACTTTAGTATCGCAGCTAGGTTTAGAAATCTGTGTAAAAATTTCGTCTATTTTGCTTAGCAAATTAGTCTACAAAACTTTATAAGGTATTAGAGTGTGACTAGGAGACAGGTGTGAATGGTAAATCAGTTATCGTACAATAAGAATGGAATATATTTAAATTTTAGTTTTGTCACGTATATGAAGTGCTTTGTTAGCATGAGCACTTCCAGCCAACAAAGCCATAAATTCAACACTAAAGCTAAGAATATAACAGTTTTCTTGCTAGTGTTGGTGACGGTAAAGTTTCAAAAAATTAGAATCCTCCGTTCTAACTGGTGGTTTTGAACGGCACGCCTGCTGCTTTTGGTCGTAACATATGGAGTTGTGTCATTGATAAATTGATAAAAGGGAGTGACTTAGAGAAGTCGCGGTATTTTGCACCATGCAGTTAGGTCTTTTATAATTAACTTTTGTTGTAGGTAGATTATGGTAGACAGATACTGCATCCAAGTCTCGATTGTATGTTTTTGATAATAATTAATGAATAATTTTGTATATAGCTAAAGTGCTTCGTCTAATTAGAAATTGCCCAAGAGCTAAAGTTAATTGTCGACACGGGAACGTTTATTTTTAATCAACGATAACTTTTGTAGCGTTGTGTATAACGATTTATAGCGCCATTATATCGTCAACTCAAGCTTCCAACTACATATAAAGACAATTGTGTATATGCACTTCTATTCAAGTAAGATTAATAGAAGTAGGCTAATTACTAGGAAAATTTAAAGAAACTTAATTACCTTATGATTGCAATTAAACAATCTGACCATTAAATTCATTGAACAAAATTTTATAAATTTAATGAAATTACAGATAACATATTATATAAATTATATAATTTGAACAAGTTGACAATCGAAATAATTAAATGTATATGGGCAGTAGTATACAGATTATAATTGGTATTCAGGAAATTGTAGAGATATTAAAAGTGAACTGTTTTAAAGTTTTTCTTTTGTACTCAGTCAAATGAATAAAATTTTAGTTATTAAAAAAGCCAGTCTTGTTTATTGTGTATATTAAATATATTTTTGTTATCAATTGGTAAAGTTTAAATTAAATTGATAAATTATTTTTATAACATAAATTTTATGTGGTGATATATATGAATCACATTGAAAACCTGTGTACATACATCCCGTTCGACAAAATGGTTTCTAGAAGAAACATTGTTCCGACGTTTCGCCAAAACGTCCGGGCATCTTCGAGGTTATACTAGTTCCGTGTCTGTGGTTCACAATGTTTCTTTCCAGAAACAATTTTGTCGAACAGATGTACACTGGTTTTCGATGTGATTCAAATTTTTCCATCCGTGAAAGAACACGTATAAACTTATATATTATATATATATATGTATATATTAATTGTGTGTCACTTTAGCGTTCGCAGTTTAACTTTTCAAAATGGCGTCCATTCTGAATCGCTGAAGTTTATAACGTTTTTATCTTAATCTTTTTTTTGAAAATATAATTTCACCATCTCAATCACCATTAAAACCAAAATATGTGAATTTAAAATCCCATTGAAAATTACGATGGTAAACTTCGATTTTAAAAAAAGAGTAAGATAAAATTATTGTTGTGTGATGTGATACTGCTCTGTGAGAGCTAAAGCAGCGCGATTATTTAGATTTCGTAAGCGTTTATTTGAGTTAGTTTCTATTTTGTTAACATGAATCATGTTTTAGGGCTGGCGTTGATTTTGTTTTTCCGGAACATGTAATACGAAAAATATGTTTATATGGTATATAACGGTATATTTTGCGCGTCGCAGGTCTCATATTAAATTAATTATAATTAAAAAAGTTGTGTTTCCGCCGGCATCGAACCGGGGACCTTGCGCGTGTAAGGCACACACGATAACCACTACACTACGGAAAAAACGAAATTTGACAGATTTAAGTATATGAAATGAATCGCTAATTTAATTTTGGTCGTTATATTCAAAGATCAAATGTTTTATATTAATTCGTGAACATCAGCTGATTTCATTGAACAGCTGATAATCTACAATAAGTTCCTGGTTATCTAGTTAAAATTTGTTCTATGTTAATTTTTCGTGTTTTCGAAATTAAAATAATACAAAGGAAGAAAAAACGTCATACATGATTTTTATTTTTAGTTCAATAACAGAAAGTTTATCGGAGCCCATAATGACATTCGTTCTCTACTCTCAGTGCGCGGTAGATTATTTGTACATTAGCTACAATTACAAAAAAATATTCCAAAAAATTTATTTTAGACCAGCGAGCGGGTTAAGCGTTTCACCTAGTTCTATTTGTTCTATAACTTTCTAAGATAGTGAAAGTGATGCTAACGCAAAATTTTATTTAATAATTTGAAATAAGAAATCACAGTTTATCTAAAGTAACGCTAGCGAGCAGACGATATTCCGCAATGATCGTGCCGATACAAAATTCGTACAGTCCGGACAGAACGTTGATGGACCACACATAAAACACACACACACACACACACACACACACACACACACACACACACACACACACACACACACACACACACACACACACACACACACACACACACACACACACAACATATCATCATGCATGCAAAAATTTGACATTGAAGTGAGCAGCTCTGGTGTGAGGTTTGAGGGTGGTTTCAATAAGAGGGCTGCACAATGCATCCCTATTGATTCCCTCAAGATATAGACATTCCGTAGCGAAGGGAACGTGCGCGTCATGCTATATCGCCTTCATTCTGTCTGTTCTGTCTTTGTTTTATCTTTACATTCTGCGTGTATCTCTTGCATTGCACAGTTTCCTACAAAGAGTTTTTTTTTAGAATTCTTCGAAATTAAAAAAAAAATCGCGAAACGCAGCTGTTGCGTCGACCTGATGTTCAGAGCGAGTTATAAAAAAAGAATTAAGTAATCTTACATCGCATGCAGTAACTTTTTTATTGTATACTTTTTTGAAAATATGATTTTGCCGTAAATGTTGAAGGTCGCAGTCAGCGTTAAAACGTGTGTAAATATTACAAATTTTAACATTACGTCAACAATGCGTAATTTACCGTCATTAGTTTCATCTTCGTATTTGCGGTAAATATTGAAATGCTAATTTATACAGATTTTAACGCTGATCTAAAATCGCAGTGAAATCAGATTTAAAATAATATGTCAGATAAAAACGTCTTGATTTTTTTTAAGATTTAGAATTACCATCAATTAAAATTCCCGAATAGGATAGGGTTACAGCGTTTCGTACGTTTCATTTGGATACTTTGAGCGAAATTTCATCAACATCGTTTAGACTCAGTATAGGTCCTAAAATTAAAATAAATGAATAAATAATAATTTTAAATACAATTACATCATTTATTGTTTTAATTATTCAATTGTAATTCAGTTTAGAGCTAATAAAAGGTTTACATTCGTTTTATTCAAACGAAATTTACTGATCTCGGGCGGGCTGATCATGCAGGCAGAGTAGTTTAGATTGTTTATAGTAAATCAAAATCATTTAGACTCAGCATAAAATAAAAATTAGTAATAATAATTGTAAAAGGTTTATATTCATTTTATTCATATGATATTTACTGATATCTTGCGGGTTGATCATGCAGGCAGAGTAGTTTAGATCGTTTGTAATAAATCCTAAAATATGTATACTATTAAATTTCGTTTTTAGGTTAATTTTGAACTATATATTTTTGTTATTGAAGTAAAATATAAAATCTTCCGAAACGTTCTAGAAATTTCTATAAAAAACGTTACCTCATAATCTTTGGATGTGATAGCTACTGATAAGCTTGATTGTATTTTTCTTGATAAATTGGTTACACTAAAATTCGAATTTTTTTGTTCTTATTAAATTATTTTCCGTTGATCGTTATAGTTAAATTTCGATTTCACTTGATTCTTCTCAACACATCTATGATTCCAATGTTACTAAAAATTGTTGTCCTAATCCTTAATTGTAAATTTAATTATTTTTCGTTGGTTTATTCTACGTTCTGCGTTTTTATTGGCTGTATCGTGCGCATTTTACCGCTAATTGGTTTTTTTCGATATTGGTCTGTTGTTAATCAGCTGTTTTTAACATAATCTATGCCTACTATATTCCAACTTAATAGTCCACACGTGATATATGAATCGGAAAGTTTGTGCTATTACATCAGGCACAGGTAGACATCTTAGTAAAAACCACTGTTGGACAAAGGTGACTTGAAAACGGATGGTTTACGTTTCAATTCAATTCAATTCGGACATTCTACGTTTCAAATTATCGAGATAAATTTCTCACAGTAACCATGCTTAAACACTTCGTACAGTAAGACGATTACACCGATGTAGGTCACCCATAAATAAAATTAATTCTTTCTTTTCCAATTTATCTGTTTTTTCCAGTACCTTCCAGTATTTGTGCAGTTTGAACGTAACAGTTTATTAATATAAATTTTACGTGCGATTATTTGTTCATTGTTGCCTACTGTATTTGTATTTACGTCGTTTTAAAAGGTAAACAAATAGAATCGAATTCTGGACACCCTGTATTTACAGGAAGCACATGTTGCACACCGCCTCGCCGGCATTCATTCACGTGTAACGCAAATAGAACTTCATAATGAGCTGAGGGCTATTTTCAGAACCATCTTATATTAGCTGTCTGTGAAAATTATATATTTTATTTGCTTTCCTTTGTGCGACACTCTAATGAATTATTTCTGTACGATAATAATTAAAACATTACAAAATTAATTTTGTTAAGTACTCTAAAATCTACGGATATGTTAATCAAAATAAAGAAAATTTATAAAATACAATAAGAATTTAAATCTAAGAGGAGCAGAAAGGAAAGAAAAATCAGTAGGTTTATTGCATATGACATACTTTAACATAGCCTCAATAACAGTTGAAGGCAATAACGTAAAGGCATGGAAATAGGAAAGAAAGATTATTTAGTAGTATTTTAGTAGTATAAAATGAATATTAAACATTTTCTACTAAAAGAAGAGTAACATTTTTTTAAATATGCTTGTCAATTATCGTTTAGATATTTAGACGTTATTACCGTGAGGAATAACATTAAAAAATTTAGAAGCCAAAAATAAACAGGGCATTATTTAGTGAGAATTTTCCATTGCTTCTATAATATTGTAACGTTTTCGTCGAATCGGAAAATAAACATTAAGAAAACACCTGGGTCTAGGACCTCGGTGGTCGTATCTTCAAATTAGCAATCGCTAGCTTTGAAACTGCAGCTTTACCCTGGACAAAAATAAGTATGATAAAGCTTTTTATAGTGATCTATATTCTGAATGAGCGCGCATTGTGTTTTCTTTTCGATAAAAAAGTTCTCGAAAATATGATTTCTAAAAATTGGCTCGTTTTTTAATCAGAGTTTAGTCAGATGTAGCGTACCAGTCTTAAGTAAAACAAATGCGGTATCCCCCAAAACCTTGTTCATAGCTGTCGGGATTGATTCATTACGTATTGGAAAATGTTTGGTCATGCACGGTGAGTGTAACAGTCTGAAATAAAATAAATGTTATGGTTCAGGAATAAATCCGGGAAAAAACAAAAACAAAAATATTCCTAACCCCTTCGATTTTATTGAACTACTGTAGAACTGTAGCAACTTCTCTTCTGTTTCAAATTCGGCATATTTAACTTGATTTAATCAAACTTTGAACAAAATATGTCGGAACTATTTTGAGAGAAATTAGGGCCATTTCACGGTATTTTGTCCCAGCTTCCGTTGCACCAACTTGAATGTGAGAAACTTTGTGGTTCTCGCATTATTTTTTTGTTAAAATAAAGTATTTGTTTTCAGAATCTTGTTTAATTTATATTTGTTTTTTCTATAAAATATTAACGGAAAATAGTTCTCTAGGCAATCTTGTTAAACTTAATAAATAATATCGTGTTTCACAGAACGGATGCGTGCGTCTCTGAGCGTGCATTACATTAAACTTGTCTAATCAGAGAACAGGAGCGGCGCTGAGCGTGATCCCTGTGGAACACCGCCTTAGCGACATCCATAATAGAATAGACAGGGAAAAGTTGGTCTAAACGGGTCTTGATTAGAAAAACCTTTTCCTTTAAAGACTGTACAAATCTAACGAAGGACGTAAAGAATTCAGGGCAAGTGATTGAAGCCGGAAATGGGTTTACGATAGCCTGAAACATTGATAGCCAGACTCTTTCTGATTGGCGTGGAAAGAACTCGTAACTTTATTTCTTGGTACGTAGGCCTAGGTGAATTTAACATTTTCTCCGTATCTTATCTGAATTAGCTGAATTAACAAAATATTTTTATTAAATAATTCCCATCGCAAAATGAGTTATAAGAGCGGCCACAATTGTAATACCTTGTATATCCAAGTCTTGTATGTATATCCAAGACAAATTATGTATAACAAAATTAAAACATAATAATTTTACATATATAATTAGGAGTTACCTGTAAAAGGTGTTTAAATCACGGCTCAATTCTGTCAGTGTCCAGATCTACGAACTTGTGCACCTCAGTGTCTCAGGTTCGAGACTGGAGGTAAATTTTCTCTTTGCAGTTATAACTTCAAACGTAATTGAAATGATTTCTGACGGAAATTGTTTATTTACAGACCCTTCCCCTCCATATCCCGGGGGTTGTGAGGCCCTAGGTACGTTGGTCCATTCATTCTTGTCAACGTTACAACCACTTCGCTTCTTGCCAAGGCCGGCGTATAGTTATATTGTTTTAACGATATAATTGATCCAGGTGCCTAATGATGTCACCACTATTTTTGTTTTGTTGGTAGTAAAGCAGCTGTTTTTGACATCAGACATTGTTTATAGCCAAGACAATTCTTATCTTGTCAGCAATCCTGATTTTCATTTTCTTGTTGCTATTAAATTTAAAATGGAAAACGAGGTATTGGAGCAGGCATCATGGTAAAATGGTCTAGACCCGGGGAAGCAGATTCTGAATTTTTGAACAGATTGTGTGTCGGCTACTTTGAAAAATCAGAAAGTTTTTTTTTTCTTATAAATTTTCTGTTTTGGTCACAGGTCTAATTTTTCCGTCGTAATTAGCGTTAAAATTGGAAAACTAGGATTCTGATTTTTTTCTACACTCTTTTGCTTCCTCTGTATGTTTCATGGTTCAAATCTTGTAATGGATTCGTAATCTACTTTCCATCATCCAATCGACTTGAAATTTTGCACACTTGCTTGCTTCCGATGACAATACAATATTCAATAATTAGGCACATCAAATTTTGCTTCATTGTACTCTAAAATTAATTAACTAAAATTACATGTGGAAAAATAGTTTTAGCTTTGCTCAATAGATGGCGTTAGTTTCTTCTAACATTTTTCACATTGAAAGTTGTTGGAAGAAGCGAGTTCGAGCCGATTACAAGATTTATCACTAAAAAGTAGAAAATAAAATTAAATAAAAAAAGATTTAAAAAAATGCGCTTTTTCAATTCAAGTTTAAAATACACTAAAAATAAAAAATAAAATTTTTCATCAGTCGGAGAATGAAGCTTAGGTGCCCATCAATACTCACTTATAAGGATCTTTTCAATAATTTCTAATTAATCTAATCTGCACCCACGCTTTATTATCCGACTGATGGAAAAATTATTTTTTACTTTTTAGTGCATTTTATACTTGAATTGAAAAAGCTTTTTTTAAAATATGTTTTTAATTAATTTTATTTAATATTAAAATTAACTTAAAACAGTTATTGTTTATTTAATACAGCCTATATTAGTTCCAAAATATTCGTTTAAATGAGACAGCTGCGTGCTCGCTGTTACGATAGTTCAGACAACAATGTTCTAAACACGAACCTCTGCAAAATACCGCCGTTTTGTACGTCTGCCTTGCCTGAAAGTAACATTTGCATCGGATCGGTCATTTCATTCAAGAGAGGGTAAGTTCCGAGGAATGAAATGGCAGAAACGTTGTACTTAAGGGCAGCCTATCTGGGGCTGGGGAAGTTAACGTTAAACAGCTTTCTGTCATTTATTTGTCTGAAATTGTCATTTCGGTTAATTTTAGTACTTAGGCTCAACGCTTGTATAAAATTCTTTAGCCGCCTCGGTGGCCTAGTTGATAGTGTACTGGGCTTTTACTCAGAGGACCCGGGTTCGATTCCCGGCCAGGGCTTGGCATTTGCATACGCTATAAATCATTCCATCGTCTGCATTAGCCCAAGTGTGCACAATAGTCGGACGTTAAACACAAAAACAAAGTTCTTTCAAAACATTAGATTTTTGGCAACTAATTTAATAATCAACAATTAGGGTTGTTGTCCATTAAAGTTATTATTATTATTATTTTTTTTTTTTTTTGTTTAACGTCCCACTATTGTGCACACTTGGGCTAATGCAGACAATGGGATGAAAATGCAGAAATAGCCTATGAAAATGCCAAGCCTTGGCCGGGAATCGAACCCGGGTCCTCGGGGTGAAAGCCTAGTACGCTATCAACTAGGCCACTGAGGCGGTTGTCATTAAAGTTAAAAGTGGTCGTTAACATTTTTATGTAAATTTCAGAAAACGGATAATCGTGAGATCTGAGGCATTTCACGTTCGCAAATTTAGTCCTGTGTGTGTGTGTGTGTGTGTGTGTGTGTGTGTGTGTGTGTGTGTGTGTGTGTGTGTGTGTGTGTGTGTGTGTGTGTGTGTGTGTGTGTGTGTGTGTGTGTGTGTGTGTGTGTGTGTGTGTGTGTGTGTGTGTGTGTGTGTGTGTGTGTGTGTGTGTGTGTGTGTGTGTGTGTGTGTGTGTGTGTGTGTGTGTGTGTGTGTGTGTGTGTGTGTGTGTGTGTGTGTGTGTGTGTGTGTGTGTGTGTGTGTGTGTGTGTGTGTGTGTGTGTGTGTGTGTGTGTGTGTGTGTGTGTGTGTGTGTGTGTGTGTGTGTGTGTGTGTGTGTGTGTGTGTGTGTGTGTGTGTGTGTGTGTGTGTGTGTGTGTGTGTGTGTGTGTGTGTGTGTGTGTGTGTGTGTGTGTGTGTGTGTGTGTGTGTGTGTGTGTGTGTGTGTGTGTGTGTGTGTGTGTGTGTGTGTGTGTGTGTGTGTGTGTGTGTGTGTGTGTGTGTGTGTGTGTGTGTGTGTGTGTGTGTGTGTGTGTGTGTGTGTGTGTGTGTGTGTGTGTGTGTGTGTGTGTGTGTGTGTGTGTGTGTGTGTGTGTGTGTGTGTGTGTGTGTGTGTGTGTGTGTGTGTGTGTGTGTGTGTGTGTGTGTGTGTGTGTGTGTGTGTGTGTGTGTGTGTGTGTGTGTGTGTGTGTGTGTGTGTGTGTGTGTGTGTGTGTGTGTGTGTGTGTGTGTGTGTGTGTGTGTGTGTGTGTGTGTGTGTGTGTGTGTGTGTGTGTGTGTGTGTGTGTGTGTGTGTGTGTGTGTGTGTGTGTGTGTGTGTGTGTGTGTGTGTGTGTGTGTGTGTGTGTGTGTGTGTGTGTGTGTGTGTGTGTGTGTGTGTGTGTGTGTGTGTGTGTGTGTGTGTGTGTGTGTGTGTGTGTGTGTGTGTGTGTGTGTGTGTGTGTGTGTGTGTGTGTGTGTGTGTGTGTGTGTGTGTGTGTGTGTGTGTGTGTGTGTGTGTGTGTGTGTGTGTGTGTGTGTGTGTGTGTGTGTGTGTGTGTGTGTGTGTGTGTGTGTGTGTGTGTGTGTGTGTGTGTGTGTGTGTGTGTGTGTGTGTGTGTGTGTGTGTGTGTGTGTGTGTGTGTGTGTGTGTGTGTGTGTGTGTGTGTGTGTGTGTGTGTGTGTGTGTGTGTGTGTGTGTGTGTGTGTGTGTGTGTTTTAGTACGCTGACGTTTGCAATTTCACAGACATCCATTTTAGCCGAGCTTGAACAAATTCGTTATCCAGTAAGAAACATTCAACAATATTAAAATGGTCATTTCCAATCTTTAAAAGTTCATATTTTTAAATTAAATATTTTTGGAAATCTGATTTTGTCGTCGTTATCAACGTTTAAAATTGCATAAATTCGCGTTCAGAGTTCTTTTTTTGTATTTTTAAATGTAATTTGAAACTGAAAATGCTAACACATGCAGTTTTTAATGCTGATTACGATGGTGAAATCACAATTCCAAAAGAAATAAGATAATAAAATTGCTTTTTGAAATTCACTTCAATTACGTCAGCGAGACAGGTGCGTGATTATTACTTTCTACTTTGTAGATGCCCTTCCTAATTTACAATACATGTCAAATTTTGTACTGTGAGCTATACAGTCCATTCAATATTACTTGGCAGTGTAACCGACTCTCGGACTTACATTAATTCAAAAAATATTTGAAAAAAAGGACTAAATCGAATCCCGAGCATACAAGCTGACGTTTGAATATTAAAACAATTCTCTTCTAGAGGTACTTACAAAAAACCGAACTGCAGTTAGTTGAGTTGTACTAATAAATATATCACCAAAATATTACTTCAATCTGATTTGGCTTTTTAAATCAATTTTTGAAATTATACAGATTTAACATTTTTTTCATGAGTTATTTTATTTTGCTAGGCTACCATCAATACATAATGTTCCCTCGTGCAAATCTCAGTGTCAGATATAGATTATGAACGATCGTTTTTCTGTGAACGATTAATGTTCGCGTATTAAATTTCCCAATTTTATATCATCTCCTCAACAAGTGAAAAAATGTATGAAAGTCTACTATGAACTATAAAGTATAAACACTGTACAGTGCTCAGTCGGTACATGTCCGCGGGTTCGAGTCTAGGTATTACCGCTGGATTCGATCCCTCATCTCCATTACAGCAAAACCCTGATTGTTAACTAGCGAAGCACAGTTAAACCCTATATCACCACCGCTGCTCGCAAAAAAACCTCCATACGTAATTCAATGAGTCTCAAACAACCCCTCGCTCTGAAAAGAATGCTAAAACATTTCATCCCTTAATGCGTGGGAGAGTAATTATGAGGGAGAGTTTCCCCATTACAAATCCTACCCCTAACTGCCCTCGGACTCGTCAATATGACCTTAGAGCAAGGTTAGGTGTGACTATGGTCGGGCAAATATGCAAAGCGTTTTGTAAAGCACAGCTCTTTGGGGCCAGTCGCAGTCAATATTTGTGCTCACAGTAAATATATTCGATAAACTGTCCTGGACTGTGTGTTTGTATACGGGTGTGTTTGTTGTCGCCTAAACAACATAGGATAATAGTTACACAACATAGTTACTCCTTACTAACACCGAAAAATGTCCACGCTAAAATACCGTACCTCTATCTCGTCTTTCAAACAGTATACGCCTGCGAACCTAGACAATTCTCCCGTCAACCAATACTCACTTCTGATTGGTTCGCAGTGCTCGCCTCGGTGGCCTAGTTGATAGCGTACTGGGCTTTCACCCCGAGGGCCCGGGTTCGAGTCCCGGCCAGGGCTTGGCATTTTCATACGCTATAAATCATCCCATCGTCTACATTAGCCCAAGCGTGCACAAAAGCCGAACGTTAAACACAAAAAAAACCGCAGTGCTCGCATGTCTCGTCTATTGTACCCTAGATTATCACGCTTCTGCCCAGGCATTACTGCCAGCGGATCACTTTCAATCTCCTATACATAATAGCTTCATCATGATTGGTTTTTTCTCTGGTTTTAACAATGGTTTCTGATAAATTGTGGTTCCCGCCATAATTTCTAGTATAAATACAGGTTGAAAATCGTTTTTTGGCAGAACATCGAGAACTACCCACCATAGAGCAACTACACAACAGCCTACCAACACCCGTAACAACTCTAGAAGACACCACAACTTGCCTGGGAAGAAATAAGAGGAATCCGGCCGATTTTAACAATGACCTCATTTCTTTTACCTCACCATTCCGAACCGGAAGTGCCTCGCCAGCAAGTGTTAATGTAAAGACATAGGATATACGAAGTTATATTAATAAACATTTACAGCAAATAAAAACATTAAATTTATTTTATGCTTTATGAAATAAACTGAAAAAGGTGAAGGGAATCGACAAATCGACATTTGTGGTAACAAGTGAAAGGTTTTAAGTATCAGCTAATGATACCTGACCGATTTTATAAAACCAGACCGATTTTGATCTTTTAATTCCTAATTTTTTTTGTTATACTTTTTTGAAAATTTGATTTCACAATAATAACGTTAAAATGTGTATAAATTAACATTTAAAATTACATTGAGAATGAACCCCCCACCGCCATTTGGTTTATTTTTTTATTATTCAAATGGAATTTTTTTAAATATCAATTATTTTGCAGGTTATAACTGATTATGATGACAATGAAATTTGATCTTTCAAGAAATTGTAAGTTGAGAAGTTATGATTTTTTTAACATTCGAAAAGGCTACATTTTTTGAACGTTATTTTGACGGATTTTGACAGACGAGTAACGAACGAAAATCATTGTTCTTGCCAACTTTGTGTCGAATGACACTATAATTGTAAGCTCATCGGGTGATCTGCAATTATTTCAATGTAACGGCCCCGAGTCCGGGTCTTACCATGATGACGTTTTAATTTCTCATTCAGTGGAGAGCACCAATTCAACAGTTCAAATGCATTAGGCGACTTTTAAATCTTTTAAATATCATTAGGCGTAATAATGTAAATTTGCAAGCAAGCTTTGCTAAATGTGTAGGGATGGGTTAAATTACCTTTTAATATTTTGTTCTTTGTATAGGCCTACAAATGATGGCTTGTGGTTTTACCGCGATTATAGTAAGCGTTTTGGTTTTATAATTACAGTGCAGTTACGCGTACGTTTAGAATTAATGGTACGTTTTTTTAAAACCTAAACTGTGATAAAATCCCTATAGTTCTGAATTAAATTTTGTGTACCTTTTTACTTTACGCAAATTAGACAGGTGAAGACGGGAGATCGACTTGCACACGGAATAAAACGAACGGTAGTAACTAGGCTCGAACCTGTGTACATGACAATCTTCAAGATTCTAAAACTTTTATAGTTCGAAGATGTAACCTATTTACCGAATTTTAAACATAACGTATGAGGCATTGTGACACGAAAAGCTGGTTAAAAAAAGTGATAAATTTAAAGAAAACACTATTGAGGGGCAAATAGAAATAAACAGAAGCAACCTGACAGCGGTCAAGGTTTCAATTTTTCCAATTTACTTCCGTAATAGTAAATAGGCTACCTTACACTCAAATTTATTGAGTTACAAAGCCTGCGAAGTTAGTGTATGAATTATTATCGTCGCACTCAGCTGTCTCGTTGACGTGATGGAAGCGAATTTCCAAAAGCAATAATAGAAAAATAAAGACTGGCCTCCGTAAAATTAGAATTATTATTTCATCGGATTTTGAAATTTCAAAATACAGATTTATGCAGTCTTTAATTGCTAATTACGATAGTAAAATCATATTTAAAAAATAAAAAATTGTTGTATGAAAACAAAAAATTGAAATGGCTGCCATTTTGAAACTATTAAACGAATTTCGCTGGTTACCGTAAGTAAGGTATTACTAAAATCGATTTTCCTGCAAAGTTTGAATCAAATTTGACTGAAATTTCAAAAATGAACGTGATAAAAAGCGCGCGCGCGCGCGCGCACACACACACACACACACACACACAAACACAAATTTTAACGACCCCCTCAAAAAGTAATCTCCAGTGCTCGTTTTAAGATAATCACTCCAATAGCTATTATCTAATGAAAATTCGCCAATACGTAAAATCTGCTAAATCAGTCATAAGAATTTAATTACTAATGCAGATTTTCATTTTTTCGATACCTCCGGATAGTACCGGATTTTTTTGAATCTGTAATTTTTGTTTGAATATTTTTGAGTTCATTACAGGTAAATATATTTTTTTAAGCTAAACTTTTAATGTTAGCTTAATGTAACAGAAATATGGATCGAGTGAGTAAACGAATTTCGTCTCTCTATTTCTGTCTCTTTCTTTTCCCCCTTCCTTTTCGATAACAGTACACGCGTATTATATGAAAACGTTGTGTTGCTTTGGTTTCGGTATTTTTCCTTAGTTAAAGAACACGTGCACGTTTTAACCGTTTACAATAAATCATAAATTAATATAAACGTTTATAAAAATTGTTAATACTGCTAGTTTTTGTCAACATAACCTGAAACTTATAACCTATCAGCTGTTCAATGAAATCAGCTGTT
Organism: Callitettix versicolor; assembly: GCA_022606455.1. NCBI lineage: Eukaryota > Metazoa > Arthropoda > Insecta > Hemiptera > Cercopidae > Callitettix > Callitettix versicolor. The sequence continues at coordinate 72,004,482 of CM040187.1, read as the reverse complement.
TGTACGTAATGTTTGTTATGTATTAATATAAAACAACTGATTATTTACTGTAACTACAGTAAATAAAATCTAAGATAAGTTCACGTATTTATTTATTTAAACAAAACAAGATATTTGCAAACATGTCTTCAAAATAATTATATATTCAGCAAAGATATCATTAACAAAAACTTCGTTTCGGACGGTAACTCCCCGACTTCCACACTTACTTTTTTGTTTGTAAAACGGGCTTTAAACTGTTTTTCGTTTTTTAAAATTAAAAATCGCCCCAAAATATAGAAATATTACCTTGCCTAATGCTAAAATCCATTAAATTTGGTTTTACTTTTCCTTCAGTAGCCTACATGTAGTGTAAAGTAAAAAAAATATTTCTGTCTGTAACCTACAATTAGAGCTTAATCGACACAAGCACAAACTTGCAAAAGATAGGCTATTCTAAGGAAAACTACTGCTGTTTTATTATCGTTTAAGTCACGTGACCTGGTTACTACTTCGTTATTTATAGGTTGTGTGACTTAGCGACTGCGACTTCACGGAACAATAAAAATGACAAGCTTTAATGTCACAGCGTGTGTCGCACTGGGTTTCGTTGTGAAGCGGGGGCCAGGTTAATTTCAGAAACGTAATCCTAATTTACATTCGGATATGGGCTTTTCGCTTTGAGTTATACTGCATAAGTGTTCTTATCGATGTCTTCTTATCTGTTCAGCCGATTGTGAGTAATTAAGGTTCCAGTAGCGATTGTAATAACAATTATTAGAATTATTATTTAGAATTATTTAGAAAAATTATTTAGAATTATTCCAGGGCTTCATCGAAATCGTAAAAACTATTTACGTGAAAGTGAATGTTTACAGTTTACTGAAAATTACAAATATTAAAAAATTAATAAATCAAATTAAATTGAAAAAAACAGTCGCTGAAAATTTTAAATACTGTTTTGTTTTATGAAGATTTTAACTCTGATTATGACGGTAAAGTCTGATTTTCAAACGAGTCTAAGATAAAAAAAATTGAGTTACTACGAAGATCGTTCAATAAGACCTTAGAAAAATAAAGGAAAAACAAACTATTTGTTAATTTATTTTTCAACGTAATCTCCCTTTAACTCTGTACACTTCTTCAAGCGTTCTCCAACTTTCCTAAGGCGGCCAAAAGTACGATTTCTCTAGTTCTTCAAAATGGGCGATAGCTTTCTCGTTAGACGTGAACCTTTTACTGCCGAGCCATTTTTTCTAGTTTGAAAATAAAAAAAATCCGGCAAATACGGTGTATGTTGTAATAATTCGAACTTTACTTTTAAAATTTTGGCCATCGAAACTGCACAGGTGTGCACCCGTGCATTGTCTTAATGAAATAGGATCTTTTTCTTGATTTTTTCGCTCAGCCGGTACAATAACGACGAATAATACTCTCAAGTGTAAATGATACCGCGTGCATCCCAAAAAGCCGTAACCATCACCTTGCCGGCTGATTTCACCGTTTTCGCCTTTTTCGGAGCCTGTTTCCCCTAAAAAACCCACTGTTTTGATTGTTCCTTTGTTTCTGTAGTGTAGTAATGCATCCGTGTTTCGTCTATGTATATGCGCAGAAACCGATCAGGGTTGTGACGGAAAAGCGTCAAAACAGCCTCTGAGTCAACCACACGATTGGGTTTATTTTCCACTGGGAGGAAACGCGGCACCCATCTTGTCGAGATTTTTTTCGCATCCAATTTTTCGTGCGAAATTGAAAACACTGTACCTTTGGAATGCTTGTGGCCTCAACTGTTTCGACAACTTTCATTCGTCAATCACTTAAAATCATATCGTGGATTTTATCAGTCATTTCGAGACTAGTCACTTCCACTGGACGTCCTGAACGATGCTCATTTTCTGTAGATGTACTGCCACGTTCGAACGCATTCTTCCAAATGTAAACAGTTGCAAACACAAGAGCAGATGTGCCGTGAACTTCATCCAACTCTGCTTTGATCTCTTTATACGTTAATACATTTAAGTATAAGTGTTTGATCACCGCTCGAAACTGGTATTTTGAAGAATTACAGAAATCCTACTTTTTGGCCGGCTTAGAAAAATTGGAGATAAGCTCGAATAAGTGTATAGAGTTTAAGGGAGATTATGTTGAAAAATAAAAATAAAGTTAAAAAATAAATGTGTTTTTCTATCTTTTTCTTAGGTATTTTTGAACGACCCTCGTAGTTTTATCTAAACGACCTTTTTAGCCTACAAATTGAAATGGAATTTAAAAATGTGTAACGCTAATTTCCGTGTGTGTGTGTGTGTGTGTGCGTGTGCGTGTGCGTGTGCGTGTAAATAAGAGTGTGGTTATTAATACAATTATTTTCCGTTTTAAAAATTCCGTTAAACAAAACAAAAGATAAGTTGCTGTCTACAAACCACTTCATCTCTGGCCCTTAAAGCAGAATGTTGGATTATCGTTCGAAATAAGATTAATATTACTTTGTACACCTAAAACGCTGGGTACATACAACAGGGTGTTTACTCATAAAGTACAGCTCTCGGGTCGTACAGTTTATTTTTTCGAATGGCTGTGAACTGGTGAACGATTTCCTTGAAACATTAAACGTTGTAGCGTCAGCGAATATCAGCTAAGTTGAACCATTAACACACTTAGTGAAACAAATTATGGCTATAAAAGTAATAAAATTTAATTTAGCTTTGAAACACATTCGCACCCGACCAGATTAAGAACAGTTCACGATTTGCATATTTACCTGCTCCCTAAGCTCCTTTTATCCCTTATCAGTGTAATGTTAACAAATTATAATCTACTTAAGGGTAGGTAGGTGCTGCGATTTAATGACGTTAGGTAGGCAAAGAACAATAAGATTAAATGGTTATGAATCTTATTTGTTGATTTTGGTAATTCTGTTTCTTGTAAGTATAGGGGCTCTGCTTCCTACGGCTTTCGGCCATGAAACCCTTGGTCTCCGGCCGCTTCAAGGTCTATATGAGCTGATAACACTGACTATGATAATACAATAATTACAATTACATAAAAGTTAATGAATGTGATGTAGTGGATTTTTTCCTATAATCCAGAATACATAAATATTTCGACATTAAAAGTTAATTATTACTTATTATAATTATGTAACCATCGTACACAGTGGAAATACAGAATTATAACTGAAATAAAATTATCGAAGGAATAGCTGTGGTGGAAAATCAGCTGTTTTGATGAACATTACCCTTACTCCTGGTAAAACTGTAGCGTATCAAAATCCGTTGCATATTAGACCTTGTGTTTTAAATTTATCGAGTAGGTTCAAACAGTTATAAAACTTTATTATCGGTGTGTGTAAATAATATGGAAAAAACAATTATGTAAAATTCTCTTGTAAGGGATAATAATAAAGTACTCAATGTACAATTAGTACGCACACAACGACAAGACATTAACAGCAAAGAATTAAAATACCTTATAAGGGTTCATTACAACCAAACAGTAAGCATTAATATCTATCGTTCACTAATGATGTGAGTATGAGCTGAATGCTGCTCTGTCCAGAACTCATAGCTCATCTCGTTGTGACTGCGTCTGTACAGGGATAGTACTGAACACTGAAACTGTGTTCTGTAATGGTTAGCTGATGGTTATAATTGAATGGAATCCAAACTAACAGCGGCGACCTACTTTGTTATCGACACCCGCCAAACATCCATCCATCCATCATTCCAGCCAAGAGGGATGAGATGTACATTTTAATAAATGGTTCAACCGCTTGATACCAGCACCGATCTGTAGCTGTTAATATTGGACTCTGGAGGGTTAACAAGCGTTGCACCCTTGTGTAGTCACTGCGTAATTACCTCGCGGATTTTAATTAGTTTAATGTTCGTTTTCATTTTCTCACCATGCAAAGTAAAAAAAGTTATGTTAGCGAGAAAATTCAATTGTTAGATTTTACTGGTTTGTGTGTGTGTGTGTGTGTGTGTGTGTGTGTGTGTGTGTGTGTGTGTGTGTGTGTGTGTGTGTGTGTCGCTTATATAAAACGGTTTGCCCGTTTATTGAGAACATCTATTATTTTTTCCAGAAATTTTAATTTTGAAGTCCTTTTTACCCTTAAAGAACAAACCTAATTTTGTTAAATCTGGTTAGTTTTCATTATCCGATTTAATTCCTAAGCAAAAGATTAGTTCTACAATACATAAACTACTACAACACGTTCAAATTAAAGACTTCAGTAATTTTCTTACGTAAGTTCTTCAATGCTACTCTTTTAATAGATTTGTTCTCTGTGGCCATAGATAAACTAGCAAAACACATGGACTAAATTTAATGACTTCAGAAATCAAGCGAGTCATATTCGACGCCTTATAATTTATCTATGGCCGCAGAGAACTAACTTATAAAAAATAGTAGTAAAGTTCCAGCTGAAATTTACCCCAAGCCACGTTGGGTTCGTTTTGCAGATATTTTTCAATGAAAATTGTAAAATTATTTTTTATAACTAAAAACAAGTAATAGCAAACATGACGTAACATGGTTATAGATGAAATATGTTATAATATTGTACTACACAAAATTTTATGAATCGTTGCCTTAAAAGAATTGAATATGTACAAAATTCTGAAAAATATTAGAGTCGAGCTTCTAGCGTAAATAGCAAAATAAGACTGCGCAATCGAAAATTTCTTTTTAAAGAAATTTAACTAAATATTTTAAACGAATGATTTGTGCGTGAGAAAGTTTGTACAGTGTTTTCGCTCGAGCGTCAGGTAAGTTGTTGACACTAACACCAATATGAAGTACTATAGTACTGCGGTTAAGTCAGGAGCAGTCTCGACTCTCGAGGGATGTTGTATGCAATTGAATAAGCGTTGCATCCCTGCAGAGGGGTTGTTCTACTTCTTGTATTTATTTGGGGCGCAATTAGCTTCGAGCTTCTAATTAATGGGGCGTTTTGTTACGCTTATAATGATCATATTATTTCTTAATGTAAAAACGTTACATTGTTATAAAATGTAGGCCTACGTTAATACGTGAAGTGCTTTAGTCAGTGTTTGAGTGTTGAGGTACTCTGAGCACGCAGCTGTCTCGCTGAAATGATGGAAATGATTTTTTTAAGTATCACTTTTTTCATCTTTCGCTTATTTTAAAGTCTGATTTCATTATAATCGGCTACAATTCATTTTCGTGTTTTCATTTTATTTTGAAAATGCTAATTTAAGAAGCTTTTAGCGATAGTGAACTAGATGTAAAAACGCATTACTTATAAAAAAAATATTTTGTATGACTTTGAATGCTTGTCATATTGAAATCCTTTTGATAATATCTTCAAGTGATAAAACTGCAACTAATACAAATTGACATAGTGACACATAAAATACGGTTATGTGTCACACATAGTACTTAAGGACACATAGTGCTTAAGTAAAATACGGTTGACATATCTGCAACCATAAAGACGTATGAGAGAGAAAACATAGCGCTGAGATGTGTAAACATTGTCAGTACAGTTTGTGCAATCATGAAATCTCAATTCCATTAACGGTACTAAAATATATGCTTTTCAAAATCTAATTTCAATCAAATTGTAATTGTTTGTCTGTCCGTCCGTACACAGTTATTATGTGAACACGTCAATTCAAGTTAAAAGCAAACGCTCCCCCCTTTGCCACCGGCTACCCCTTACTTGTTCATTTCGTATAGTGCTTCCACGTACAGTATTGACATATAACGTTCTACAATACACCCGTGTAGGCTATGTACAATACTTGATGACTTCATATCTTTTCACTTAACCTAATTGTTTAGTACAACAGTCGTTATTATTTCCATCGTGCAAATTAAAATGCGGTTCAACAGAATAAATAATGCACAAACTTTCTCGCTTGGCTGGTATGAATGGCTAGAAACAAACCCGCTACAGAATTCAGCTCGAAAAAAGACTGCTTCCGTGGTTACTTTAGTTTTACGTTTTCATAAATAACTCAAGTTTGAGCAATGTTTTTAGCGAAAGGGATCCAAAGTTCGAGGTAATAATATTATTTAAACTGAATTTAGTCAACTTTGTTAAAGCGATTTTGAGAGTTTCGATTCTTGTTTTAAAATTTTCCCTGCCAAAAAATAGTTTTTAAGTTATGTTTCAACTTATAAAAAAGGCGACGAGATGTGAACAAACTGTAACAAACTTTATTGATACCGCGAAGTTAAGCTCTACCTTTCTGTATTAACACAGTATTTGTATATAGCCTAGGGGCATATTTCCTTGTTATTATTAGTTTTCAATGATTTTTTTTCCAGGAAATAATAGACACGCTGTACTTCTTTTTGCCCATCTTGATTTATTCAAAGCCCGCATACTGTAAATCCCCTTTTGTGCTGCGAGCAGGGAAGTCCTTTCTGTTTCCCTTTTTTGTTCGCTTTCAATTCGTGTGTTTTCCATGCATTGCGTTAATCCTTGGCCCTTGTAGAGGCTTACCCGTTTACACAGTGCACAGTAGCCTATGGTGGCGTCACGTTGCGGTGCTATACCTGTAACAAAGGATAGTATACAACTAAAACATACACTGAAACATGAAAAATATAGAACTAAAACATACACTGAAATATAGAAAAATATAGAACTAAAACATACACTGAAATATAGAGAGATATAGAACTAAAACATACACTGAAACGTAAAAAAGTATAGAACTAAAACATACACTGAAATATAGAAAAGTATAGAAGTAAAACATACACTGAAATATAGAAAAGTATAAAACTAAAACATACACTGAAATATAGAAAAATGTAGGACTAAAACATACACTGAAATATAGAAAAGTATAGAACTAAAACATACACTGAAATATAGAAAAGTATAGAACTAAAACATGCACTGAAATATAGAAAAATATAGAACTAAAACATACACTGAAATATAGAAAAGTATAGAACTAAAACATACACTGAAATATAGAAAAGTATAGAACTAAAACATGCACTGAAATATAGAAAAATATAGAACTAAAACATACACTGAAATATAGAGAGATATAGAACTAAAACATACACTGAAACGTAAAAAAGTATAGAACTAAAACATACACTGAAATATAGAAAAGTATAGAAGTAAAACATACACTGAAATATAGAAAAGTATAAAACTAAAACATACACTGAAATATAGAAAAATGTAGGACTAAAACATACACTGAAATATAGAAAAGTATAGAACTAAAACATACACTAAAGTATAGAAAAGTATAGAAGTAAAACATACACTGAAATATAGAAAAGTGTAGGACTAAAACATACACTGAAGTATAGAAAAGTATAGAAGTAAACATACACTGAAATATAGAAAAGTATAGAACTAAAACATTCACTGAAATACAGAAAAGTTTAGGACTAAAACATACACTGAAATATAGAAAAGTATAGAACTAAAACATTCACTGAAATATAGAAAAGTATAGAACTAAAACATGCACTGAAACATAGAAAAGTATAGAACTAAAACATACACTGAAATATAGAACAACAACTTACCCTGAAATATAGAAAAGTATAGAACTAAAACAGACACTGAAATATAGAAAAGTATAGAACTAAAACAGACACTGAAATATAGAAAAGTATAGAACTAAAACATGCACTGAAACATAGAAAACTATAGAACTAAAACATACACTGAAATATTCTATAGAACAACAACCTACACTGAAATATATATAAGTACAGAACTAAAACATACACTGAAATATAGAAAAGTATAGAACTAAAACATACACAGAAACATAGAAAAGTATAGAACTAAAACATACACTGAAATATAGAACAACAACTTACACTGAAATATAGAAAAGTATAGAATTAAAACATGCACTGAAACATAGAAAAGTATAGAACTAAAACATACACTGAAATATAGAAAAGTATAGAACTAAAACATGCACTGACATATAGAAAAGTATAGAACTAAAACATACACTGAAATATAGAAAAGTATAGAACTAAAAAATACACTGAAATATAGAAAAGTATAGAACTAAAATATACACTGAAATATAGAACAACAACTTACACTGAAATATAGAAAAGTACAGAACTAAAACATGCACTGAAATATAGAAAAGTATAGAACTAAAACATGCACTGAAATATAGAAAAGTATAGAACTAAAATATACACTGAAATATAGAAAAGTACAGAACTAAAACATACACTGAAATATAGAAAAGTATAGAACTAAAACATGCACTGAAACATAGAAAAGTATAGAACTAAAACATACACTGAAATATAGAACAACAATTTACCCTGAAATATAGAAAAGTATAGAATTAAAACATGCACTGAAATATAGAACAACAACTTACACTGAAATATAGAAAAGTATAGAACTAAAACAGACACTGAAATATAGAAAAGTATAGAACTAAAACAGACACTGAAATATAGAAAAGTATAGAACTAAAACAAGCACTGAAACATAGAAAACTATAGAACTAAAACATACACTGAAATATTCTATAGAACAACAACCTACACTGAAATATATAAAAGTACAGGACTAAAACATACACTGAAATATAGAAAAGTATAGAACTAAAACATACACTGAAACATAGAAAAGTATAGAACTAAAACATACACTGAAATATAGAACAACAACTTACACTGAAATATAGAAAAGTATAGAATTAAAACATGCACTGAAACATAGAAAAGTATAGAACTAAAACATACACTGAAATATAGAAAAGTATAGAACTAAAACATACACTGAAATATAGAAAAGTATAGAACTAAAAAATACACTGAAATATAGAAAAGTATAGAACTAAAACATACACTGAAATATAGAACAACAACTTACACTGAAATATAGAAAAGTACAGAACTAAAACATGCACTGAAATATAGAAAAGTATAGAACTAAAACATGCACTGAAATATAGAAAAGTATAGAACTAAAACATACACTGAAATATAGAAAAGTATAGAACTAAAACATACACTGAAATATAGAAAAGTATAGAACTAAAAAATACACTGAAATATAGAAAAGTATAGAACTAAAACATACACTGAAATATAGAACAACAACTTACACTGAAATATAGAAAAGTACAGAACTAAAACATGCACTGAAATATAGAAAAGTATAGAACTAAAACATGCACTGAAATATAGAAAAGTATAGAACTAAAAGCATACACTGAAATATAGAAAAGTACAGAACTAAAACATGCACTGAAATATAGAAAAGTATAGAACTAAAACATGCACTGAAATATAGAAAAGTATAGAACTAAAACATACACTGAAATATAGAAAAGTACAGAACTAAAACATGCACTGAAATATAGAAAAGTATAGAACTAAAACCACTGAAAGATGCAAAAGTATAGAACTAAAACATGCACTAAAATATAGAAAAGTATAGAACTAAAACCACTGAAAGATGCAAAAGTATATAACTAAAACATGCACTGAAATATAGAAAAGTATAAAACTAAAACATGCACTGAAACATGCAAAAGTACAGAATTAAAACATGCACTGAAATATAGAAAAGCATAGATCTAAAATAGTGCTGCATACACTCGCTCATTATGTGTTCTTGAGGTATGGTTGGAAGAGTGTGTCAGAGGACCGGTATGTATGAGAGCGAGCATGTACAGTCCTACCTGAACCCCATTAGTTAAGTATTGCTACTTACTGAACACTAAGTGAGCAAACTGACCAGAACCAAACTTATTAAATGTAAAACTTGCCATTGTTGAGAAGCATAACAATTTACCATAGAACTAAATTCAATTGCATATAAAAGATTAAATTATATATTTTTTTATATTTGTTTATCAGTTTCGTAACTCACCTTACCAAAGATGTCGATCCCAAATACCCTTTGACGTTACGAAATTGTTAAATGAATTGACTTTACGAAATTGTAACTACCATAATGTAATGGGCCATGATAATTATTACAGTTTGCATGAGTCAAACAACTATATTGTAATAGAAAATTAACTAACAATTTTCATTTGGGGATTGCTAGTAAGTAGTAGTAAGTAGTTAGTCCACCGGACTATATAGAGTTAGCCAGAACAGTAATTAGTTGGTCTATATATTTCAAATCTATAGGTGCAATGAATGTATTTTAAAGCTTTGAAATTTAATATAAATTTTGGTTATGAACTGTCAAACAGTACACATTAATTTATCTAATTTATAGGAATTTCAAGATATTAATTTGTAAACAATTCAAAACTTCAACAATGAACAGTTCAAAATTTGAAAATTAACAAATATTAAAATTTTAATTTATACTCGTTACAAAAACAATGAGATTCATTTAAAAAAAACTAATAATTGATCACAAATTACTTACTTAGGAATGCGCCTTAGAAAACATACGGGTTGGAAACCTTTCATCATAAATACATTATAAATATTTCAAAATTTTGATTAAGTGCTTGTAACTAGACATCTACGGGTTGGAAAAATTCAAGAGAAACACATAAATATTTTGTTTTAAATATTGAAAAGAAATGACTAACTGCTCATAACTGAACACCTACGGGTTGGCAACCAAGGATAGTCCGTATTTCCCACTCTTTGTTTTTATTTACTTTATTAATTATTTTTATCAAAGTGAGAAAAGGGCCGAGCCAAAATGAATGACTGAAATTTAGTAAGTGTCTCTAGAGGACAGAAAGCTTAAAAATAACATGCTAGACACCTCCCTTTGTTTTTTTATTTTTTTAAACTTTTACTATCAAGCACTACTGTTGGGTTATACTCAATCACGTAATCTCCTTTTAATGTTAGGCACTAAAGCACAGTTCAGAAAATATTTTTCTGATTTGGTTGAAACTTCCCTTCTAAAACTTGTTTCTAAAAATAATTCCTGGTTTTATTAAATCATGAAACCATCTTGTCGATCTGTTGTAGTGGCATCGTGAACTAGTTAAAAGTGTTAAAATAAAATAACGATAACTGTTAACTTTATTTTGTCTATAAGTATGTAGTAAACTAGAGTTTGTAGTAAATTAAGTTTAGGTTCGTATACATTTGGTTCAATTTACATCATACAAGTAAAGTTAAATTTACGCTATAAAGTTACATAGTAAGAGTTATAAAGTTAAGTTATAAAATTTTAACAAAATTATGTTTTTGACAAAATTAGACTTTATGAACATTATATTGGTTTTTTCTTAATGCTGCTTCAATTGGCACGCAGTTTCAAATACTGGATTTTCGTGTGTTTAAATACAAACGAAAGTTGTTCAGTCTATCTGGTTGGAAGCTCTCGTACTCGTATTCTTGGAATTTTACCTCGGTCGAGTTTACATTACTTTGGTGCTTCAGTAATGATTTACACTAGCACTATGGGCACATGTTCCTTTGATTTTCTTGTGTTAGTTTGTACTCTTATATTCGTACGATTACACGACCGTGGATTATTTCTAACATGACGGGAATGTACAGTGATGATCCCATTCCGGCTGCTTTTATCTGAACTTGTCTCCTTGCAAACAGTTGTTCGGTGATATATACTGTCTGCCCGCTTGATTTGAACTATGAGTGTTACAGCATACAGTGAAATATGGAAAAGCATAGAAATAAAACATACACTGAAATATAGAGAAGCATATAACTGAAACATACACTAAGAGATATAAAAGCATAGAACTAAAACATACACTGAAACATAGAAAAGCATAGAACTAAAATATATTCTGAAACATAGAAACGCATAGAACTAAAACATACACTGAAACATAGAAAAGCATTGAACTAAAATATATTCTGAAACATAGAAACGCATAGAACTAAAACATACACTGAAACATAGAAAAGCATAGAACTAAAATATATTCTGAAACATAGAAACGCATAGAACTAAAACATACACTGAAACATAGAAAAGCATTGAACTAAAACATATACTGAAACATAGAAAAACATAGAATTGAAACATACACTGAAACATAGACAAGAATAGAACTAAAACGTGCTAAAGTTATTTAAATCAAATAAAAAAATTGCACGAAATCCCTCGCATGGAATTAATTAATTAATTATTGATACAGACGAATATCCGATCTAATTTCTCAAATTCGATTTTGTTTCAGTTTTGATCATGTTTGAACTCATCAGGGTACGAAATTTTGAAATTAAAAAAATAAAAATACGGTTCGACGGTTAATCAAAACAAACACTAAAGTCGGTCAGGGTTTATGTTTTTTTTCTAATTAGATGAATTATAAACATTCATATTCCTATGTGACCAAAGTTTGAGCAGATTCTGGTGAACTAATTTTGCGAAATTATGATGATTTTAAAATTTTTTATAGTCTTTAAACCGAATTTTTGAAGAGCGAAACACTACTCCCTTAAGTTTTGTGTACTAATAAGTTTCTTATATACTAGAGTTGAGCAAAGTTTTGGTTAAACCGATTTGGAGAGAATCTGATTTCTAAATTTGTTTCCATAAAAGAGGCGTAATATCTTTTAATTTCATTAAAATTGGTCCTTAGATATGTTAAAACCAGATATGCAAGGCAAATTTCATCAAAATCGGTAAATAAGTTTAGTGCGTAGACACATATATTTCCAATTCATGAAATTACAACTACTGTTATAATAAGGTTATTTCGAGGTCGTTACAGTTAAATATCTCTCTACTATCGACAGAATCCAGAAAATCTATACAGTTTATTAAAATAGGTTAACCTGATTGTGCTAAAATTACCATGTACTTTGTGAAAAGTTATAAGCCGAACAGCTGCCTGGGTTACTTTTTGTTTTTCGATTTACTCTGTACGATCATTTACTTGTTGATTGATTATAAAATGATACATTCACACTGTATATTGTGCCGTGTGTGTGTGCGCGTGTGTGTGTGTGCGTGTGTGTGTGTGTGTGTGTGTGTGCGCGCGCGCGCGTGTGTGTGTAGCGAGCGTGCGAGGTTGTGTGTGGGCAAGAGATCTCTGTCTTTGTACTTGTCTTCTCCTATTTACCTCGGTTGAACTTCAGCAATAGTCATCATTTCATAATCTACAACTGAGTTCTCACAAAACTTGTCGACTGAACAGAACATGGTAGCCTGTGACCTGTGGCATCGGATAAGATGTCATGGTCCTTTATCACTGGTCGTGAGACCTGTCCAATGCGATCCAGTGGAAGTGGACGCTTACACATAGACACCGGACAGCAAGCTGAAGCTAAGTATAAATTGGAGTTCGTTTTGATCCTAGAGATGGACGGAACAGTTCACTTAAATAAACTAATCGTACGTTCTTTTTTTGTTTAATTAAACGAACTAGTTCAAGTTTTTTAATTTAATTATTATTGGCTGGTTTATTTTATATTTCAGTCTATTGTATTACATTCCTAATGCAGGCCTAATTATTACATTTAAACGTCAATATTATACTACAATTTGCAAACAATAATTCAAGAAAAGACAATAACAAATTTAAGTCGGTCAGAAAAAATATTAATGTAGAACATTTCATTCGTTCACGAACCATTGAACTAGTGAACGAAATGAACTACTTAACTAAACAGTCTCTAGATAAACAAACAATAGGCTATAATGTAAGCTAACCTAACGTAACGTAACCTAACCTACATAATCTAACATAACATAACCTAACCAACCTAACCTAACCTAACCATACCGCATAGTGTGTACCGTACTCGAAGACACCATGTAGCCGAGCCAACATTATTAACTTGAATAGCATACGGTAATTATTGATTTTGCTTATTCTGCATATTGTCACAGTTGATGTACTGTAGTTTAATAAGAAGCAGTTAGGAGCGCTGATTGCAAGAACGAACTAAACCGACTATTTCACCACGAACTAGATTCACTTAAAAGATTAGTCGTTTTAGACCCGTGCGTTCGTGAACAATCCACTTGTAACCTCAGTTCAGATTTGAAGGCCGCTAACGACTAAACATTGTTTTTAGTAGGAGACATTAGTTTTGTGCAAACTTCAAATATAACTGTAACTGCAAATATTTCACTTACATTAGACTTCTTAGTCCGTAACAACTATTATCGCTGTCTAAACTTTTACAACATAATTACTAGACATGTTGTTAATAAAGAGACATTTACAATAATCCCTTTAGTTAAACATTTCAAGCAGTTAAACACTTGCGTATATCAGTATTAATTACGGTGTACTTATAAGCATCGTAAATAATTGAAATAATTTAAACATAATTTTGACAAGTAACCGTCTCGCTGACGTGATGTAAGCGAATTTCCGAAAGTAATTTTCTTACCTTAACATTTTTTTAAAATTACGATTTCACCATCATAATGAATTTAAAATTCTCGTATACTAGCATTTAAAAAAAAAATTAAATTACATTGGAAATACGAAAACAAACCCTGACCGCCGTCAAATTGAATTTCTTAATTTCAGTGGATTTCGAATATTCTTAATGCTAATTTATGCAATTTTAAACGCCAGTTACGCCGACAAAAGCTTAAATTTTCGAAACTACTTAAGACAAAAGAATTTACTAATTTTTAAAGATTTGGTAAATAGCCGCCATTTATAAACTGTTGAACGAATTTCGCTGGTAACGAACTTGTCTAAGCTATATACCAAAATCGATTTTCTTGCCAAGTTTGAATCAGATCGGACCAAAATTGCGATCGTGAGGGTGTAACACACACACACACACACACACACACACACACACACACACACACACACACACACACACACACACACACACACACACACACACACACACACACACACACACACACACACATTTTTAACGCCCGCTCAAAAAGTGATCTAAGTATCAGAATCAGTGCTTTTACCGCGATGGCTGCTCCAATATTTCATTTTTACAATAGAAATTCGCTATTAACATTATTAGTACATATGCTTACCTTGCTACAACACTGAGACAAGTCTCGTTACAAAAACTCAACAAACCATTATTATTCCAGTATGGTGCCTGTTTAATAAAGTTTTGTCTTTGTAATTTCGATGGCATTTCTTAGATTACTGCCAAGTCCGCTCGAAGGTATTTAGCGCTAGCTGCTGCGCTAGGAAACCAATTGATTTCAGTTTTATTGGGTTTTGTTTATGCGTTCCAATTCTTTTGATTTCCCGTGGCCAAGAGACGGCGACCAATGACGGCCCAGTGCCAGTTACACTAATGTCAACAGATTTGGCGGCCGTTCAAGCAGTCGGAATAAAACAACAGACTAACAAATGAGTAGGATCTATGTTTGGGGCGTGAATACTGGAACGTTATTGCCACGTGCGATCGTAACCTCGATAGTCCGACTAAATTCTTTTGTGTGGTCTGCAAAATTCAAAGTACTTAATTCGGTGCAGGCATCGAAGTCAGTGCAGCTCGGATTTATAACAGATAGTTTTTAGGTAAAGGTTTTTAGAAAATGAGGTCATTTTCTTACGGCTATCATGGTAATACCCCGATAGGGATATGCAATGAAGCAGATTCTGACCCTCCATAACACGTTTTCAGAAATTGTTAAACATTTTATTTTACTATTTTTATTGTAAAATAACAAAATATTTACAAATTGAAATTTTTGATTAGATAATTTACTAAATTTAAGTTTGAAATTTTCTAGGATATTCGAGTCAGTGGTATTATACGCGATGTTAAATTTTGTACGTTGTAGAACTTGGTTTTTATCACGTCCGCCGTATCAAATCAGTCAATGGTGGTTGCCGAGAAAATGTATTTATTGTTTTACCTGTGTTGGTACTATATTCAGAAATGTTTTGAGCGACAATTTCTGTCAAATTCTGTAGCTTCTTGGTGGTTCAAACAAAAGCTATATTTACGAGAATCGGTGTATATTTCGGCCTACTTGATTGTAAATAAGTAATCAACAAATTTGTGCAAAAAGTATTTCCCCTCCTCGAGGGTTATATATTTCTTCTTCAAATTTGCGATTTGTCTAAAATCGGGTACTTTCAATCTGAAATATTTAGGAAGGGACACACTTCAAAAATCCAAAATAAAAGAATAGTGTATATCTCCCTTTATTGTGTGAATTTATACAAAAGTGCCGCCGAACAAAACTGAGTACAAGTTTTCAACTCTCTGAATATAGTTCAGAGATAGACTAGACAAACAACATTGGTTGAACTGATACGCACCCCTAGACGAGAGCGTGCCGTGATTGTTGGTTAAACGTCAGGTATCAGATTACATCAATATATAGTTACATGTTCCGGAATAACGGATGACTTACTCTATTATTATATCCATTTATATTAAAATATTTTTTATGCAATGCAATTACATTATTTATTTCCTTATCAACTTGTATGCCTGCTGTTGCAATTAACGTAATTAAAATACGCCATCAAGTTAAGTTTTGTATTTTTAACGAAACTTGGAAATATTTTTTAAATTCCGACCTATCAAAACATATAAAAAAATTTTCTTGTGGTCAGGATCAACGCTTACTTCAATGTTACGGGTCTGGGTTTTACCATAATGGTCATTCCTACATCTTATTTCTATGGGAAATTCACAAATAGTAACGGAAAAAATAATATAATCTCTAACCTTCCAGGTTTGTTTCCTATTTGTCGATTTTTTAGAATGTTATGTTCTTGTTTGCCGCCATACAATGTATGAGGTATACAGTGCTTTTATCATTGCATTAAGGAAAATATGTAATTAATTCTTAGTTTATAATAAAGTTCAATTTATGATATTTTTTGATCACCCGTTGTTTCGTTTACTGTACTGGTTGCGCCGGTAATTCCCAAAGTAGGCAATATGGATACAGGGCGAAGTGTTTCATTTGGATGTACGTCCAGTACTTTTACGCATTTGTACACGCTGTGTTATAGTGAAGGAAATTAAGGTTTAATGAAATCCAAAACCGTTTAATTTATAGAGTTGCAAGTTTTCACTATTGAAAGACTGAGTGTTCAACGGTATAAATATATCAATCTATTCATTCCTTTTTACTCTGGATGGAGAAAAACAATATGTTCGACAGAATACAAAAAAGCAAAAAGACATATACACAATTACAACACAATGGATTTGTTATTGCAACAATAGCACACACAAATTTAATAACCTGTAAGATCGATAGAGTTTTATAATTTTAAATAAAACAAGTAATATATTTTTTTAAGTAAATTCCTACTTAGGTCATGAGCTTCCATCACGTCAGCGAGACAGCTGCGTGCTGTGTTTCCTAAAACCAACATAGGATACAACATAAGTGTTATTTAAATCAAATCCTATCGTGTAGTCTGTACAAATGTGTGATATTAATATTTGCCAAATAAACTGTATTAACATCAAGTGTCATCCACGAGTGTAAAAAAAATGTATTTGAACTTGAGTGGATGAATAATAATAGGAATTACCTAAGGAAATCCTATCGTATAGTCTGAACAAATATGCTATATTAATATCTGACAAAAACTGTATTAACATCGTGTCACCCATTACGAGTTTAAAAAAATGTATTTGAACTTGAGTGGATGAATAATAATAGGAATTACCTAAGGAAATCCTATCGTATAGTCTGAATAAATATGCGATATTAATATTTGACAAAAAACTGTATTAACATCAAGTGTCATCCACTACGAGGGTAAAAAATGTATTTGAACTTGAGTGGATGAATAATAATAGGAATTACCCAAAAAAAATCCTATCGTATAGTCTGTACAAATATGCAATATTAATATTGGAAAAAAACTGATTAACATCAAGTGTTTTGTGTGTGTGTGTGTGTGTGTGTGTGTGTGTGTGTGTGTGTGTGTGTGTGTGTGTGTGTGTTATTCAACTTTAAGGGGATGAATAGAAAGTATTTTATTAATGATTGAAAATTTGAACAAGATATATAAATAAATAAATATATATAAAGAGAGCGTGAACTAATAGTAGGAATTGGAACCCGCTCACCAAGTAAAATAGGCAGAACAGGCCCACGAAACTATGGATACACCCATCAATATCATAAAATGAATTTTTCACGGTCACCGAAGTCTGCTTGCAAAATGTTATTTATCAGTGATGTTTTTATTAATTGAAAGATTAATCACTTTCATGTGAAGTGATGTATTTCCAAAATAAAATTTGTTGTAAGGAAATTTGAATTGGAGATTCAGGCGTGAAATAAAGAACAACTTGAAGATAAATGGGAACTTAATAAACGATAGGCCTACCTCGTTAAGGGCGAGTAATGGCCTTTAAATTTGAATTATTGGATTTCACAAACCGGCTTGTAACAGACGGGAAGCGGAGAAATTGAATAAATTAAAATTATAAAAGTGGAAGTTGAGGCGGTATAGATTGCGTACAATAATACGAGTTGTACGGTTCTGTAAAAACTTTTGCGGCCATAACGGTCCAGGACCGGTCCTCTAAAAATAGTTTGCTGTTTGTAGGCAGGGGAACCTGCATAGATCTCCGGCATTGTGCAGTATAACCAATTGGACGAGCTCCTGAGTGTGGTTTTTTAGAGAAAATATAATCAGGTTGCTGGCACAAAGATTTTCAAGTCGTACGGTATATAATGAAATTTTATATTCAAAATTTAACGCTGATTGTTAAGGCCGAGATTTTAAAAAAAATATTTTGATATTGTTACTTTTTGAAAATTCACTCCCATATCGTCATTGAGACAGTTGTGTTGAATAAATATTTAAAATTATTAATTAGTTTATTATTAGAACAGCTGTCAAAATGTCTGCCAGCTTCTTACACGTTATGATGTAGCTTAATGTAGACATTTTAATTTGAAAGCGTTAATGGCCGCAGTTTCTTGTTAAATTTGTTTTTAAAACATCTTGTCATAAACAGGCCTCGTTTTAGTGATGCAATATCCCGTTACTTTACACTTCCTTTTTAAATATTATTTCCCCACAATAATCAACGTTAAAATCTAATCTGCAGAGATTCTCAAGTAACATTGGAACCCTGACCGCAAATATACTTATACGTTACTGAGAGACACCTTGCTTTTACCGATAATAAAATAAGTTTATATTTTTGATTTATTTGTTTAGTTATAAACAAAGTAACGTTTCCGCCTTCTATTTCCGTGTTCACCTTACTTCCGGGGCAATAAAGTAAACTGATATAAGTTTTAAAAATCTATTAAAAGTTGCTACAGTGTTTGTAACTTGTTCAACTGTCACACTATATATATAGCACTGATAATTAAGTATTATTTATTTGTTATACTAGTTAGGCCTAGTTTGTACTACATTGCGTGTTTTTTTCACTCAATAAATGGCGCAGTATTCTGTTAAAACCTTATAAACTGTTGTACAAACTTTACGTACTTCACGTTCAAACGGTTCTCAGAATTGTTTGTGAACAATATATTTGCGTCTCTGAATCATTATAAAAAAAAACGTCAATGGGCATTGTTGGCGCTCTAGTGTCCGCAGTGTTGGTCCGCTTTAATTTAGACAAGCTCAAAAACAGCAAAATCCGTTCAACTGTTTGTAAAAAAAAGGCCTTTTAATATCTTGCTTAATTTATGTGTTTTTAGATACTTTTTCAAAAATCTGATATCTCAGTCATCAGCGTAAAAACAAGCGATAAATTTGTAGGCTATTTAAAATTTTCATATTTCACTGAAAATACTGGAATTAATTTGATGGCGGTCAGGATTTACTTTCAATTTTTAAATGTTAAATTAATCAAAAAATTCTATTATTGAACAAAAAATAAAACTCATGTATCATGTTTTCTCTTCCTTTTTCATTTTAATTACGATAATTTGTTGGAAAACACGACAAATTAACATAGATAGTTTTTAACAACATAACCTGAATCTTATTATATATAGCCTATCAGCTCTTCAATGAAATCAGCTGATCATTACGAATTAATATAAGACTTATCTTTTTATATAACTACCAAAATTAAAGTAATGATGCATTTCATATACTTAAATCGGTCAAACGTCTTCGTATATATAAGTAGTGTAGTGATTATCACGCGCGCCTCACAAGCGCAAGGTCTCCGGTTCGAACCCGGTTAGAAACAGTAATTATTAATTATAATTAATTTAATATAAGCCTTGCGACGCGCAAAATATACTGTTATATATCAATATAAATTTGTTCCTTATATCACGCGTCCTGCAAAATCCAACATCAGCATGCAAACATGATACATGTTACAAACGCGTACTGAAAGTGAATTTAATTGATGTTGAAATTAATTCATTTTTAGAAATTCCATTTAATCACTTGAACGGGACAGGTAGGGCTAAACAATAAACACACTATTTTACTTTGTGACTGAACATCAGAATATGGTGCTGCATAACGGGTTTCAATAAGTAATATGCCGGTGGTGCTGCTTCTGCACTGCGGTAGGCGAAGTTTTCGGAAATTCACTTCAGTCAGTCCAGCGAGGCAGCTGCATCAGGGGGTTACTTTGCACAATCGGTAGTGCCAGTGTCATGCATAATGCAGGCTATGCATATTTAGAGTTGCGTTCAGTAATTGATTGTGATCACAGGTAGGGCTTACATTGACTGGGATATAAATACACTTTAGTTGCCTACAAATTGCTGTGTAATGGCTGTAGTCAGTCCGAAACCATTCCCGTTTGGAAGCTATTAATAAAATACAATCGCGGCACGCAGCTGTATCGGTGACGTAAGTCACGTGACTGTCAAAAAAAGAGTAAAATTTCACATGAAATAACAATAATTGTTTTGTCTAACATTGAACATATGTATTCAGTATCGTAATCAGCTGATACGAACACGTGAAAACCTCTTGTAATACACTTTATGCAACGCATCTTTTTAAAAATAATACGTCCAAATAAAATAATCTTAGCACGCAGCTCTCTCTTCTCTCTCTCTCTCTCTCTCTCTCTCTCTCTCTCTCTCTCTCTCTCTCTCTCTCTCTCACACACACACACACATACACACACCTTTGTTCCTAATGAAAAAAATAAAAATAACTATTATCTTATGATGAAAGCTCATGTCTTGAACTACCTTTTGTTGATTTTTTCGGACAGATGAAATTTGAATGTCCTAAATGTTGTTAACATTAAGTTGTATTTTGTTGCAGGTAAGTGTCTGTAACAAGAAGCTTTATTGTAAGTAATGTAAAATAATTGTACAGTATATAAATAGGTTAGGTAAGTGTGTCAATGTTCGCCGACCGAATTTGATGAAATTTAACATTTAAATCTTGTTTGCTTGTTTCCCTTCGCCATTTTTTTAAATTGTTAGAAATTGGATTTTTGTTCAAGGTCACATTAAAAGTGTTTAATTATATTCTGCTCACAGATGTAATGTGTAAGTACCCAAACAAAACGTAAGGGTCGCTGTGTTCGAAACTCGGCCTGATTTCTCAAAATTGATTTCAGAGTTTTCAAATTTTGGTGAGATATAAAGATTTATAAACGTAGCGAATTTGAAATGGGTACCCTTCTGGAATAAACAGGAAAAAGGAAAAAATTAAAATATCCTGACCTCCGTCGATTTTTGTGATTTACTCTGAAATTTCGTTTCTTTTGAATGTAGTACATTGAGTTACAATAGCGAAATCCGTTTGTCGATTTTGAGAAATTGCCTGATTTTCGTGTTGTCTGCGTGAATGTTTCGTAAGCAATGTTGAGCGATGGATCTCTGCCAAAGAAAGGTTTTAATCCCATTGTAAGGAGCTTGTCTTGACGCGATTATTTAAGCTATTTGTTAGAGGCGGTGAAGTTTTAAGTCGTCCATATTCCGACGGAGGTGAGAGGATACAGAGTGTCCGGACACATGGCCTGCCTCGCATTGCTTAGCGTCTTTAATAAGAGCAGACTGAAATTAAATTTATTAAAAAATCACTCGAAACACACTGACGCTGAACAATGCGAGATGGTGGAGAAGTGAAGTTTTTCTTCTTATTTATTTGACCCATAGAAATCTTCATTTCCCGATAGTATAGTAAAATTTCCGAAAACATTGAATATAAAAAACAGTATGTGACCGATATGTGATGATCCGTTTTTTCATTTTTCTAGATTTTTAAATTAATTCTTTGAGGTTTTATGGTTTGGTATCTACTGGTACGGCGATTAAGCGACCTATTGTGCAACTGAGTGATTCTAGTTCAGTAGGCTGGTTTCCTTAATGAGTTTTAGCAGCCTACTAACGCTCATTCTGCTGGAGGTCCTCAGGGTCCTGGAAGCCAAACATACTTTTGATCCTGCTGGAAAGAACCTCACAATCATATATTATGTGAACTACAGTTACCTCTTCATTCCAACATAACCTGCACGCTGTTTCTCCGTGGTAATTCCTATCTTGTTCATGTTCACCCTCAGATACAGTGCTCTGTAATTAGTCATATAATTTTCCCTTTGCTTTGGATCTTATTGTTTCTGGCTGACAAACCTCAGTCTTGAAGTACGCTTCCCTTCAAAAACAAAAATAATGCCTTCTCACACTTAAGGGTTGATCTCATGGAGGTTATATGCTTTTAGGTTTAAGTACTGCTTCCCCAGTTTGCCCATTTGCGATAGACTTTGTACATCTACAAACGGCTGTCTGATTTGAAGCGGACGGTTTCGTAGTTTGTGATGAACCCCTTCACTCACGTGTGTGGTAAGTCCGCCTAGTGTCCCTACAGTCTGCTGCAATTCACTGTAGGATTTCACTCTTAATCAATGAGGGTTGCATATACCAGTTCCCTCTCCCTTTCTGTTATTTTCACTTCATAAGTCCACTTTTGTTAGTTCCCAAGGTTTTTGTGGCTTTGAAGTTTTCCGACCATCAAAATCTCACAAGTAGCTTGGACAATAAAACGTGCGTAGATAAGGCTAGATTAAGTCTGGAGGTCGCTTGGTATCCAGGGTTCGTATATTTAAGCTAAGCTTTGTCAGACGTGCAGCCTTAAGCGGCCCATAGACTTTCAGTATCATTGCGCAATATTTTGGTTTGTGCAATATAATTGATCGTGTGTGGGCGATATTGAAATGTTGTGCAATGTATTGGTGATTTTCTAAATCTTGAAAATATATTGTGCAAACGGGAAAATATTGTGCCGTCGTTGGCAACATTGCGCAATATCCCGTATGTTGTAGTGTCCAGGCCTAGTACTACGAAATAGTGCATTCCTTGAGACAGTTCAGAGCAGTGCACGTTTCCATAACAATGTGACCTATTGACTGAGGTGAAACAGCAGTTAAAAATTTCAGGTCTTCAAAACTATTCCCGGTTGCGAGATATCGTAGGGTTATGGACAACCGTTGACTTGCAGGAATTGCATCGCGCATGATAGTGTTCCTTTTACTAAAGCGAGGAGGTCATCAAATTATTCTCCGCCCATCCGTAAAAAGCTGCGGAAATCATTTGGTTCAATTACTCTCATTTCGTTGAGTAATTTTTCATGGGTATACTTCTCCCTATCAATAAACTACTGTTTGGCCCATTTTCTACGTTTCTGCGAGCATTTTTTCTTTTCTTTTTTTGCACTTATCTCAGCGTGATATCACGCAAAACTATTCACGTTCACTCGACATGTTGATTTTCATGAAAGTCTGGCGGGGACTGTTTGCACAATGTGGTGGTACGTCTGTGCTCGCGATTGCGCAATATATTGCACAACCTTCAATGTCGCCTTCATACGGTAAACGTTTTTGTACAATACAAAACATTGTACAGTAATTTTGACCGTCTAGGGGCCGCCGTCAAGATATTGTTCAACCCAAATTGCACAATAATATTGAACGTCTATGGGCCGCTTTAGACGCACACTTTTTCACCTTGGCTTGGGATAAAGGGATCTCACCCAAGAGCAGGTAGATCCAGCTAGTGTACCACGGGAGATTAGCTTTGTGTGAAAATAATTGAATATGAGAAAATTTGTCAGAATTAGAGCCAGCAAATAAACTGCTTCATAGCTTTACGCCTCCTTCTCATTGCCTGGTGGGCTGTTTAATTTTGGTTTCGCGTTTGATTTAGGATTACATAGTCCATGTAAAGGCTTCTGCCCGGTCCGGTACGTATCTCGGTGACATGATGGAAGCGAACTACTAACAAGCCACAATATCGCTATTGTTTTCTTTTAAGTCGGATTTTACCATTAAAATATGCACAGATTGTCATTTAATGTCGACATGTTACTCAGAAAATTTAAAAATTAACTCCGAGTACCGTCAGGTAATTTTTGTTTTTTCATTGGAATTTGAAAATTGTAAATTGAGATTTTAACGCTGATTACGATACTTAAATCGTTTTTTTTAAAGTTACGGTTTTTTAAATATTTTAAATTCTTACCGTATAAAGGTGGAATACATTTTGCTGGGTAACGAACCTGTTTAAGCTGTTACCAAAGTCGAATCGAACCAAAAGTGCGAGCACGAGATTGTTAAAGGACACTTAATTTTAATCGACTCCTTAGAAAGTGATCAAGAGGCCAAAGTCGTTATTCTCAATATTGCAGGTCTGGATCTTACCATGATGGCCGGAACTTACCCATTTATTCGCTGAACACATTTTTAGTATAGCACAGTTTTAAGACGCACCATAGATTGACAAATAAAATATTTTCTTGCAACTTTCGTAGATCGTTAATTTTTAAAACTTTTATTAAAACAATATTTCGATCAAAAGGCGAAAAAGTAAGCTTCTGTCTTATCTTCGTCTCTGGTCCTAAAATCGTCGACAACAGTCTTGTTTTCAGCCACTGTACAGTTTGTATTCGTTTCATACATAATCAGCTTACAAAGTTTGCAGAGATATTTTATTTTTGAAACCCTTATATAAGATTCACCCGTTCCCCTCAAGTATTTGACACGCGAGCCTACAGAGTGACGTTATCTTTCTAATATTTTACCAAAATTCATTCTCAAAGTTCACCCTTCCCCTATATTTCCTGTTTTAATTTATCAAGAACCTTTGATTTGGAAGCTTATATTCTACCTTTTAACTTGATATTTTCCCTCCAGATATAATCTGCCGCTTTTTGTTGCACCCTCTTCTTTCAACTTTATTAAACTCCTCAAATCTGTCCCAACTTCCTCATTAGAAAATGTAATTAATTACTAAATAAAGTTTTTTTTTACTTCATTGCTAATTAATATCGGACCCATATGTGTCTACCAACCTATATGTATAGTTTAGTTGGTCAGCTGTTTAGTTAAACACGAGCCTCTACGTCATCAATGTTTCTACTCTATATTATTTAGAACAATTTATGTTTTTTAATTTATAGAGTAGAAAGTAGCGGAAACATTAAAACTTAATCTCGATCAATCGATTCTAATGAAATCAATCTAATCCATGTTTGCCATCATACTATGAACAAATCAGCTGTCTATTTGCTTATCGATAATTTTACTAATTTGTTTTGCTCTCGTCTTGTTTCTCAGAAACTTCATTTCACATGCAATCATCATTTTGCTTTTCCAACTCAATCCTTGTTCCAATCTTCTGGTACGTTACCATCTTATCGCTTCTTTCACTATCCTTGATTACATTTCCTCCTATTACCGGCTGCAACGCTTCTTCTTAGGCTACTTTCAAAAGTTCTAGGTCCGCAATACAATATTACCTTAATAATTAATATTTGCCTACAGTTTTTCCACTGAATAAATAACTAAAACTAAGATAGATATATATTTGATTTTAATTTTCAATATCGATTTCTAACGAAAAACGAGATTATATTTGTGAACGCAAAGGCAACATTTAAAACTCTTAAAATAAGTACACAATATTTATTTTAAAAAATCACATCCAATAAAGTAATTTAATGAAATTTACTGTATTACAGTTTTGCTGTTTCAATTTTAAAATAAAATAATTTACACACCCATGGAACGAAGGTATAAAAACTGGACGTTTTTTTACCGAAGTAGCGGCAGTACCACCCTGTGCAGGAGTGGAGCCAGGATTTGCTTCACTACTCCGTATGCAAACCAGATTGCATAAACATAAATCTCTAACTCCATCCAGTTCCTGGTCTTGCGGAAGATTTCCTCTGAATGTAGCCATTGAGCAACCGAAATAACGAATTTTTCACTTAAACGAACACATGCATCGTTGATTAATTTTTTATTTTCGTTTCTCAAGTGCGTTGGATCCCGTTTTATTGTCCCACTTTGATATGCTTCCAAAAAGTCAAGCACGACTTTATTAGTACAAAAAAGTACAAAACTAAAATTTACATTGCTAAAGTGGAAATTTAAATCACAATTTGGGCGAACCGTGCACGAGCACAGGCAATCGTGCGCTGAGGACCGTTCGTTGTCTCCTGCTTGGCGCCTTCTGTTCTTTTGAATCGTGCTTTAAAAAAGCCTTTGACCCGAGCGACTTGAGACAGCGACGTGAACCTTGGGGGATGTGGGGAAGAGTTTACACAACCGAACTAATCTTATTTAGTTCCTTCAGTTAAACGGACTAGTTAACTTTTTTTAACCTAACTATATATATATATATATATATATATATATATATATATATATATATATATATATATATATATTAATATTTAATATTACAGCCTATTATATGCCTCATGTAGGCCTGATACTAAATCTCACATTTAATATTAAGCTACAATTTACAAACAATGACTCAAAAAAAGTAAATAATAAACCACAGGCGGCGGGAAAATATTATTGATGTAGGTCATTTCATTCTTTCGCGAACTATTGTAGATTTGAACTAACGAATGAACTACTGACTAATCAAATTAAACACTAGTAGAATAACATGAGCCATTCGTTCGCGAACTATTGTAGAATTGAACTAGTGAACGAATGAACTGCTTAACTAATCTAACTAAAAACTAGTAAAATAAATTGAGTCATTCGTTCGCGAACTGTTGTAGAATTGAACTAGTGAACAAATCGAACTAAACACTAGTAGAATAAACAAACTGTAGCTATAATGTGTATACATAGTCTGTACAGTATTCGAAGTCGAAGTCTGTATGCCGAATGAGCATTATTATTTCTTGGATAACGTACGGTAGTTGCTTTTGCTTATTCTGAATATTGTCGCAGTTGATTTACTGTGGTTTCATAAGAAGCCGTTAGGGCCGCTGATTGCGAGAACGAACTAAACGAACTACATATTTCAGTTTGAACTATATAGGCCTAAACGAACTAGTGTTCGCGGAGTAAATCAGTTAAAAGATCAGTTCATTTTGACCCGTTCGTTCGCGAACGACCCACCTCCACGTGAACCACGTCAAGTCTCTTGCTCGGTTTCTTCCATATCTGTAATCACCATCTCAGAATTGGCATTTGAGGGAATATGCTTATTTCGCCCACTCAGTGATTCAGTCTTCTCGTTCGTTACAAAAAACAAAGACGATTTATTACAAAATAATATTAACACTAGAAAGGTAGTGTACGTCATATTGACGTGTATGAAATAAATAATCACAAGCTTTTTTAATCCAATTCACTCAAATCATTTGTCCTCTTATCAGTGCCTCAGGCAGTCAGTTGCTGACCAGTCAGCATTGTGAGTAGGTGTATTTCCGATTAGTTTTTGTGTGATTAATTTTTTCTAAGAAGTCAGACATCTGGTTGACATATTCTTACCAACACCTCACAGATGCCTTCTAAACATATTTTATCGTACGTTCATTTTTCGTGATACTACCGATAATGGCATTGTATTTATTTGTGAAATTTGTCTGTTTTACTTGGAAAAACTATACTATCTTTTCTTTTTTATCTTTTTATGTTTAATGTTAAGAAGTTTAAGTTAATTTTAGTATAAAAATAAATAATTACTTAAATTTTATTTATTTTTTTATTATAACATTATTGTAACCATAATTTTTCAATGTTCAGCTCCGAGATAATCATAATAAACTGTAGCGGTGTAAGGAAATAAATAAATGAGAATGCTGAAGGGAATAGAGAAGATAAAAAAACTGAAAACAAACTGGGAGCGGACGTCTTGAATGAAGAGGTTCAAGAGAAATGGGTTGGGGAGAAGGAAGAGAAGACGAGGAAACCGAAAGGAAAGTTGTACCTAAATGTGAGCTGGAGGAGCATATCTGCGATAATCCGTCAAAATGGAAATTGTAAATGATGGTGACAAAAATATTTTTTCAAAATGGAGGAATATAAAAAAAGGAGACAGAACTAAATTTCTCCATAATACGAGAAGAGTTATCAGATTAAAATGATTCAAAGAAGTCGGTGAAGTCGGCAAGGAAGGTAACAAATTATTTAAATACTAAGTGGTTCAAAATTTTGAAAAACGTCAGATGTATACATTATTACTAAAGCTGAAAACGTTTTCCCCAAACAATATTTTCGTCCACTTTGTTAGATGTTTTAAAAATCCGAATTGTAACAGTTTTCTGGTCAATGGGCACACCAAACATAACACACCAAACATAACACGCCAAACATAACACGCCAAACATAACATGCCAAACATAACACGCCAAACATAACACGCCAAACATAACACGCCAAATATAAAACACGAAACATAGCACGCCAAACATAACACGCCAAACATAACACGCCAAACATAACACGCCAAACATTAACACGCCAACCATAACACACAAAACAAAACACGCCAAATATAACACACCAAACATACACGCCAAATATAACACACCAAACATAACACGCCAAATATAACACGCCAAACATAACACACGAAACATAACACGCCAAACATAACACTCCAAACATAACACGCCAAACTTTAACACGCCAAACATAACACACCAAACATAACACGCCAAACATAACACGCCAAACAAAACACGCCAAACATAACACGCCAAACATAACACACCAAACAATATAGTCTTGAAACAGACGGTCAGCCATTCTGAAAATTCATTTGTCATTATCCACAATTTACATAACACGCCAAACATAACACGCCAAACATAACACGCCAAACAAAACACGCCAAACATTAACACGCCAAACATAACACACCAAACATAACACACCAAACAATATAGTCTTGAAACAGACGGTCAGCCATTCTGAAAATTCATTTGTCATTATCCACAATTTTAACTATATTTTATTTAAGGGGTTTTAAATAACTCAAGTATATCTTTGGAATACAACAAAATATTCTACCACCAGTGGCTAATTAAAAGCGAGCTATTAATACTAAATACGACGAAAAAATAATGGAATTTCGAAATTATAACCATTAATTAGGTTTGTTAATAAGCGCCCTAAGTAAATTTAATTGAAACCAGTTTGTTGTAAGGTTGCCTGAACAACATCCTGCTAAAGCTGAATTTAAAACAGTTGAGTGTAATAATTTAGTGCCCGTATTCCGGTCTGTTCAGTGACTGCCTGACATAGTGTATGAAATGTGCACAGACACGTTACCACGTCGTGGCATGGGTCATTTAGTGAATGTACTCTATATAATGGCATGCAAATCGATATTAATTTATTCGAAGCATGCGTAGTACAGATTCTACTGTAGTCGAAGATTGTAATTAAAAATTTTATGCCTATCCAAGCCTCGTTGGTAATTTCAATAATTTGGAAGGCCTGATAAACATATGAATTAGTCCTATGATCTATCTTGATGTTTCAGTCTGTGTTTATTCATAAGCGTTTCGAAATTTTAATCTGTCTTCAGTCGATTGTTACTGGAAAACGGACATTAAAAATTTTAAACTATGTAAAAGAAATTATAGGAAAAGATGCACTTTAATGCATTGGTTACAATAAAACAACAAAAAATAGTATACGTATTTTATATTGTTAAAATTTGGAATGTTTAGAGAAGAAAACTATTCTTGTAATATGATAAATGCGAATCCCAATTGGTTTGAGCAGGAATTAACAGTTTATATTTGCATGATAAGAGACATGGAGAAAAAAAGTAAAAATAAATAATTGAACAATAAGGAAAATTGATACAGAGGAAAACCTAATTGGGCCAAATGTACGATTATTGGAACATGTAAAATGAAACAAAAAACACGTAGGCCTATTATAAATGAACACATGCATAATCAGATATACACACTGTTGAGATATGAACGACTTGTTGTGCTAGGAGAATATCACTAAATCCAGATTCAAAGCAGTTCTTGTAACATGAGGAGTAAACACTTCAGGAGCAATAAAACATTTTATACAGTCCTAGCCTAAGCTGTTAGCTTCGTTCTGTTGTG
The DNA here is from genome assembly GCA_022606455.1 of Callitettix versicolor. Lineage (NCBI taxonomy): Eukaryota > Metazoa > Arthropoda > Insecta > Hemiptera > Cercopidae > Callitettix > Callitettix versicolor. Next base: position 71,974,354 of record CM040187.1, on the reverse strand, counting down.
CTTTATTTTAAGGTTATGATCGTAACATTGGATAACTTCAGTAACACTGAGCGGAACGCGGTTAGACTCGTAGAAAGTTGTACCGCACTAACTTTCCGCCTATTATATTAACCATATTATTATGTTATTCGGAAGCTGCCGATAATGGCGATAGTCTAAAGTCACTGTTTACTTTTTTAATTTTTTTTGCTGATAGCTTTAGAATCGGAAATTTTCTATACATAAAAATGAATAGTCTACGTATATTTAGGGATGCATTCAAGAATGTTTAGATAAAATTTTTAAGGAGTAATTTAAATTTGTGTGTTTTCTTATGAATGGACCAGTAAAATCCGGTAGTTTATAAGTAGCTGTTTTTTTTTAGTTAAAGTGTAGTTTAAGTTGTTGATTGTTGATACAACCAATGAAAATGCTCATTACATTTCAGTAACACATAGAATTAGTGAAAAGTTTAACACCGTGCTTTTGTTTGAAGTGAACCGCCTCGGTGGCCTAGTTGATAGCGTACTGGAAAATTATTTAAAACATAAATAATTTTGGAACATTAAATAATAATAAACATTAAATAATAATGGAAGCTTTCACCCCGAGGACCCGAGTTCGATTCCCGGCCAGGGCTTGGCATTTTCATACGCTATAAATCATCCCATCGTCTACATTAGCCCAAATGTGCACAATAGTCGAACGTTAAAAAAAAAAAAAAAATTGAAATACTTATTCGTTCAGGTCCTAGTTAGGTTCTGTTTTACTTTTTGCCAAAAATTATTGCAGACAGAAACATTCTTCAATGCTTGATAATGTCCAATAAAGCTCGCACGGGTGTTGTATGATAATATAAACATACAAATTGTCTCTACTGGTCAAAAGAGAATCCCAGGGAAGTCGTTCCATTTACGATCTCTTCATGTATCTTAATATTTTCTTATTAAATATCGCGTGTGTGCAGGTACACAACTTAAATGAAACTGTCACAGACTATGAATTTGAGTATCTTAAGCTATACAAGGAACTTTAACAATTAATCAGTTTACAACCCTACTTTTGACAGTTATACATGACAGTTATACTTTCTAAGTAAAATAATAATAAATATAACATTTGTGATTGTGGTATTCAAAAATTGGTATGGGTCATAAACATTAAGTAATTTAATTACACAAATTTACAAAATACACATTACTTAAATTAAAAAAAGAACAATAAACCTAACCTTAATTGAAATGATATTGAAGCTGTTATGCGAAATCAGCTGTTCAGAAGTAGTCACTTCCAGTCTATATATATATACACAATAACAATATATGCTGTGAGGAATGCATTACGGATTCAAGCGTGACGCGAAAGCAAATGTTTATACCCATGTTTTTTCAACCGCGATCATACAAGTTTTCACTTGAAAAATACATTTTATTAATCACTAAAGAAATGTTAGAGTGTTCCATGACGGCAAACTGAATTTTCCCCCATGCAGAACATACACCCATACCCCGCGATAAGAAGTAGTCACTTCAAAAGTTAGTTGTCCTTTTAAGAAGTAACTTTTATAAAATGATTTAAAAAAAGACGAGGTAGTCAACTTGCGGATAGCTGTGAGATGTGAGTATCCAGGATAGAGCAGTGACCCTCTGTTGTCCTTTTATATAAGCACAGAATTTGTGGAGGGAGTCTCCCATCGTATGTCTTCATTAAGGATATCGTAACAAACTTGATGCAGACGTATTCAAAATTTAACCTGATTTAAAAAAAGACTCGGTTAATGAAGCAATCTCAGGGGTCTATTGAAATACAAGCGCTAGTTACTGTAACGTTTTTATTGGTTTTAATATTTTGTAAATTTGTGTTATATTATGTTCAAATCTAGACGAATTTGCTAAAATTGATTAAATTGGCGTTATTCTTGCTCTTTTTTCACAAAATATGAGCAAATGGGATGGGTAGGGAGGGAAATGTGTGTAGGGGTTTTTCACCTTCGACAACCTTGTTATATCTTTGAAGCACCAAGACAAGAGTTAATGAAACTGTGATGACACTCCAACACTATTTTATAATATGTTTAGTACTATTACATTCTTGTACACGTGTGTATAGTACGTAAAGCTTTGTGTCTGTCCTGACTGTGTTGTGCTTACTGATCAACATTACTGCTTATTCATCTAAGGCTAATGTAATGCTACTCACTAGTATCACTCCTACTCAGTATTGTGTAAAGCACACAGTGCTGTATTTGTAATTTTATAAAATTGTAATTTTACGGTTTCTTTTTCCGTAAAGTTTGACCAGTAGCGTTCAGTAAACCCGGCTCAGATCAGATCACTCGGCTGTTCTTTATCAACTTATCAAGCGTTCCTAATGAATCGTTGTTATTTTTTGTATTGCAATAAAGTTGTGTACAATACCATGCTCTTTTAACATTAATTATTCAAGTAATAATAAACACTATTAAATGCTTACAATGCATTATAAACAGATAATAGACTACTATTGGATCTACGATCGGGCGAAATGGTCACGCGTCATTCCAATTTATGTTTATTTGTTGGCACTTTTAAATTACAACATCGACGTTCTCACTAGAGAGAGAGAGAGAGAGAGAGAGAGAGAGAGAGAGAGAGAGAGAGAGATGGATATTTGTATTTTGTTGCGTGACTGGAGGTTATGTCACGAGAAAAATAACTGTGCATAGCTTGGTTGGTAATGTTTGGTCCGGAGACAAACAACGAAACCAAAATTACTCTTTGTTTTTAATTAAATTTCCATTTGTACTAAATACAGTATCATAATTTATTTCTATTAATATTATATCACGACTGTAGGTCGTACGCTTAGAAAACGGCCTACTAAACACAGTGGGACAGAGAGAAAAATGTGTACCTGTTTTTTCAAAGTAACTACCTCCTTCTGTCCTTCACTACAGCTGTGCGTAGCGAGTATCAGCTGCCAGCTGATAAATTGTTGTCAAGCTTTTTGTTGTTGTTTGGATTTCTACTTATTTAAACGAATTTTGTATTGTTCAAGTGAATGTTTGTTCTAGGAAACTTTAGTTCAGGAAACAAACTTTCAACAAATTAATATTTTGTTTATATAAGATAATGCTCGTATGTAATGATAAATTATTTTCCTAATTAAATAAGTAGATACTGGATAATTAATGTATTTTTTTACACTTTTAATAATTCCAGTAAAACTTCGTAAAATTTCGAATCTTCAAAAGCTTTCCAATTATTACAAAAATAGTTCTTCAGTTTTATATTTTTAACGGTACAACAGTGTAGTCAATTTGTTTTTGGTATATATCATGTTGTTAGCTGTTCTTATTAAGTTGGAATATACCTTGTGGTTTTCTAGTGTCTCCAAACACTAGAAGGGTCTAATACATTTTGGACATATTTGATGTTACAAAATTAAAATGGTAGACATTTTTGAAAATATTGGAAATAATGTCTTCGTTTTTGGTACGCTTATAGAAAGTCATTTTGGTAACGTTATAAGAAATCGGAACTTATATATTTTTAAAGTTATACCGTATGAAAAACAAGACAGTATGACAAGCCATCGGAAAACGGAACGTTTCTGGACTATGTTTAATGAAATATTGCCTTTGTTTTAACTAGGAGAATGAGTTCTGAGCGTGCAGGGAGAATGTGAAACACCCTGTACTGCATACAAACTTAAATACTTGTCAGTATTCAGTGTTTTATTTAATTTTTTATTTATTCTTACTATTGTTTAATTATTTTCATAAATTCCAGTGATGCAAAAAGTATCATTCCCCGATCTGTGCAGCAGAATATGAAAATGAGCGGAGCGATAGAGCTGATACACATAAAACAGTCGTTTAAACCCGCGACTTAACGGCACGATGCAAACGCAGCGAAAAGTAAATAGTACACAGTTAGTAGACTGGCAGACTCTGTGTCATTAGATTGTTGGAGGGGGCTGGAGGGAAAATCTCCTCCGTGCGCGAGAAATTCTCGTGCAAGTCGTTTATTTACACGGCTGGCCTATATAACCAAAATAAAATAACTACATTTCATGTTAATAAATCGATAATAAACAAAAGATTTAATCTAAATAAAAACGTTTTCGATCATCGCGTGTGAACTAGTAAAGGATTTACGGAGGTTCATAACTCGAGACGGAACCTCCGAGTCGGGAATGAACTTTACAGGTCGGGAGTAAATGGAAATAAAAACAAAAATAAATTCTGGAACGGCAGTTTTTCCATCTCAAATTGTCACCAACACTAAATAAAAGTTATTAACAAGACTAAACTGATTTCCGGGGAAGACACAAGTGGTGCAGTAAAAGTGAATCTAGCTATAACATATCAATGTTAATAAAATCATTCTGTTGTTTTTTACAAATATTTTCAAAAAAAGTGACTAACATTGAAACATATATATTTTCAAATTCTAATAGCAACGTCGATACCTAGATTGATTTTGAAATTTTCATAATTTCTATTTGTGTGAGCTCAAAATTTAAAAATATTCATCGAAACATTGCAGCATAGCAAAAGTCCCCTAAAAGGCAGAACATGGCAAGGTCTGCCTACATAACTATAATAAGCTTTTACTCTTATCACTTTCCTTTCAAAATATCCAACATAGTGAATTCTTTCATTTCAGCATTTCCAACATAGTAAATACTTTCCTTTCAGAATATCCAACATAGTGAATGCTTTCATTTCAGCATATCCAACATTGTGAATGCTTTCACATCAGCATTTCCGACATAGTGAATACTTTCATTTCAATATCCAACATAGTGAATAATTTCATTTCAATATCCAACATAGTGAATGCTTTGATTTCAGCATGAAATAATGAATGCTTTTTATTGTAAATCGCATGATAATGTTTCAACATAAATTGAACAGTACGGTCATTGAAAACTGCGTGAAATAACCTTAAAGTTTAAATAAGTATTTTTTTTTCCAAAAATGCCTTAAGTTGTGATTCTCTCTAATTGCCTTTTATCGGTTTTCAAGTTCTGTACATAGTGTGTGTGAGCCTATAAAGTTTTAGTAATTTTTAAAAAAATCAACATTTAAAACCAACTCTTTACACCAAAGTGTTTCACGATACTATGACACGTTACCTACATACTAAAATATCAGACATCAAACTTCACGCACCAGTCTGGTTCATGTCGGTAAACAATTAAAAACTGAGCACAGATTGTCACGTCTAGAGGACGCGGTCGCCATTTTACTTTGTTTATTACTGTTGCCAAGTTACTTGTTTAGTCTTTGTACTTTAATGTGAACATAAAACAAGTTTAACTGCGATATATAAGTTAATTAGAACGGCTTTATTGCATGAGTTAACCCAGTTAATTAGCCAACAACATGATTTGTACGGGGAACGTACACACGCCCAAAACTTTGTGCAACTTTTATTTTAAAAAAATCGTACAATGGCAAACGAATCTGTCCGTACTAAGACATCATTTAGTGAATCTATTCATTAGTGAAACAAACCACTTTCTTTGAAGAGTTGACATCTGTCCGTATTAAGCCATCATTTAGTGAATCTGTTCATTAGTGAAATACTCTTATTTGGTTTGAAGAGTTGACATCCGTCTGTACTAAGCCATCATTTAGTGAATCTATTCATTAGTGAAACAAACCACTTTCTTTGAAGAGTTGACATCCGTCCGTACTAAGCCATCATTTAGTGAATCTATTCATTAGTGAAACAAACCACTTTCTTTGAAGAGTTGACATCTGTCCGTATTAAGCCATCATTTAGTGAATCTGTTCATTAGTGAAATACGCTTATTTGGTTTGAAGAGTTGACATCCGTCTGTACTAAACCATCATTTAGTGAATCTATTCATTAGTGAAACAAACCACTTTCTTTGAAGAGTTGACATCCGTCCGTACTAAGCCATCATTTAGTGAATCTGTTCATTAGTGAAATACTCTTATTTGGTTTGAAGAGTTGACATCCGTCTGTACTAAGCCATCATTTAGTGAATCTATTCATTAGTGAAACAAACCACTTTCTTTGAAGAGTTGACATCCGTCCGTACTAGGCCATCATTTAGTGAATCTGTTCATTAGTGAAATACGCTTATTTGGTTTGAAGAGTTGACATCCGTCCGTACTAAGCCATCATTTAGTGAATCTGTTCATTAGTGAAATACGCTTATTTGGTCTGAAGGGTTGCCATGTGTCCATACTATGCCATCATTTAGTGAATCTGTTCATTAGTGAAACACATTTGGTTTGAAGGGTTGCATTTGTCCTTACTAAGCTATCATTTAGTGAATCTGTTCATTAGTGAAACACTTTTATTTGGTTTGAATGGTTGCCATATGTCCGTACTATGCCATCATTTAGTGATTCTGTTCATTAGTGAAACACATTTGGTTTGAAGGGTTGCATTTGTCCGTACTAAGCTATCATTTAGTGAATCTGTTCATTAGTGAAACACTTTTATTTGGTTTGAATGGTTGCCATATGTCCGTGCTAAGCCATCATTTAGTGAATCTGTTCATTAGTGAAACACTTTTATTTGGTTTGAATGGTTGCCATCTGTCCGTACTATGCCATCATTTAGTGAATCTGTTCATTAGTGAAACACTCTTATTTGGTCTGAAGGGTTGCCATCTGTCCGTACTATGACATCATTTAGTGAATCTGTTCATTAGTGAAACACTTTTATTTGGTCTGAAGGGTTGCCATCTGTCCGTACTATGACATCATTTAGTGAATCCGTTCATTAGTGAAACACTTTAATTTGGTTTGAATGGTTGCCATATGTCCGTACTATGCCATCATTTAGTGAATCTGTTCATTAGTGAAACACTTTTATTTGGTTTGAATGGTTGCCATCTGTCCGTACTATGCCATCATTTAGTGAATCTGTTCATTAGTGAAACACTCTTATTTGGTCTGAAGGGTTGCCATCTGTCCGTACTATGCCATCATTTAGTGAATCTGTTCATTAGTGAAACACTTTTATTTGGTTTGAAGGGTTGCCATCTGTCCGTACTATGACATCATTTAGTGAATCTGTTCATTAGTGAAATACGCTTATTTGGTTTGAAGAGTTGACATCTGTCCGTACTATGACATCATTTAGTGAATCTGTTCATTAGTGAAACACTTTTATTTGGTTTGAATGGTTGCCATCTGTCCGTACTATGCCATCATTTAGTGAATCTGTTCAGTAGTGAAACACATTTGGTTTGAAGGGTTGCATCTGTCCGTACTAAGCCATAATTTATTGAATTTGTTCATTAGTGAAACACGCTTATTTGGTTTGAAGAGTTGACATCCGTCCGTACTAAGCCATAATTTATTGAATTTGTTCATTAGTGAAACACGCTTATTTGGTTTGAAGAGTTGACATCCGTCCGTACTAAGCCATCACTTAGTGAATTTGTTCATTAGTGAAACACGCTTATTTGGTTTGAAGAGTTGACATCCGTCCGTACTAAGCCATCATTTAGTGAATTTGTTCATTAGTGAAACATTTTTATTTGGTTTGAAGAGTTGACATCCGTCTGTACTATGCCATCATTTAGTGAATTTGTTCATTAGTGAAACACATTTGGTTTGAAGAGTTGACATCCGTCCGTACTAAGCCATCATTTAGTGAATTTGTTCTTTAGTGAAACACTTTTATTTGGTTTGAATGGTTGCCATCTGTCCGTACTATGCCATCATTTAGTGAATCTGTTCATTAGTGAAACACTTTAATTTGGTTTGAATGGTTGCCATATGTCCGTACTATGCCATCATTTAGTGAATCTGTTCATTAGTGAAACACGCTTATTAGGTTTGAATAGTTGACATCTGTCCGTATTGAAACAACCAGTTTTCTTTGTAGGGTTGCTATCTGACTGTAGTGATAAAATAGGAAGTTCTAGTTCGTCGTGGAATTAACAATACGTGTGTCTTATCGAAATACTGTTTTCTAACTACAATAAAGCTCTCAATATATAGATTTTATATCATCATTTAATATATTTTTTAAATTAAATTTATTCTGCATTCTTCTTTATACTCATTTAACTCACTTTTGAGTAAAAGAAGAATATATTTCTTGAAAAATGTGATTATAGCCTATACTTTCGTTACTTTGTATATGTTATTCTAGCAGAGTCAGTTTGTTTCGCTTCGCTTGTAAAATAAAACCGAACCACCAAAATATTCTAATAAGTACATTAAAGAGTACATTAAAAATAAATGAGCTATTTAGTTTTAGTGTATTATCGAAGAAACAATCAATGCATAAATACATTACTGATTTCGCCACCAAATGCGGAGTGGAGCTTCGCGAAACGAAGTTGAACGACAAAGTAAAGCTTAGTTAAGTCAGTTTGTAAGAATTTAATTGTAAATATTTAGGCCTACTGTGACGAATTCTAGGGACTATTATGTTTGAAAAACCGTAACCTAGGTAAAGAGAAATAATAAGTTTGAAGGCGTGGTGGGGAAGCTGAGTCACCTTGAAAACCTAGTCAGAGTCAAAGCTCTGTTAGCTCCGCAAATCTCCGTTAAGCTTTCAATAGCCGTACTTATATTAAAAACAATAGGTTACCTTTTGAATGCGTAGGCCGCTCCGCTCCACATTTGGTAGACACAGGATGCTTTACAGCTACAGTACTGATATTACAGAATTATTGTTTAATAATATTCTTTTAACATTTGCTGTAAAATAAAATTTGTATTACTATTTTTGCGACTTCGAACTGACAGACATTTCTTGGGTTACACAAGTTCAGTCTGAAATCCTGAATATGTTTACAACAGTACTCGTAATTTTTTACCAATGATGTCACGCGTCTTAAAAACATGCTACAATTAAAGTAAAAGTATGAACGATTTGTGTTCTAAGTAAAGTTTCACACTTACGCACGCACGCACGCATTAGCGACAACATTGTTCAGTGTTAACAATTTGCCGTTACACCAGTTGGACTTTATTACCAAAGTTAGCCAATATATTGTGAGTTAGAGAGTTAAATCCTGCAGGATTATAAGTGTGCTAGCTAAGCTGTTTAAGCGATAACTAAGTCTAGGTAAACGTCGGGTTTTTAGTTTACGATCTGACTTAGATGCTTTACATTGCTTTCCTTATACAGGGTGTGACGAAAGTAATGCGTATTTCTTACACATTTCGATTGAATTTGCGTAAAAAAGCACGAATTTTTCCGCTTATTAAATACCTATGGGTAACATAAAAAACAACAAATAGTTTTTTCCAATACAGGTACAACGATAATGATTAAATTTGTTGACATCATAGTAAGTCTCAGACTCAAAACTTTGAAATGAACTGCAATCATGACATTCCTTTTATATCTTCTTCTTTTCTGCTAGGATTATTGTCACTATGTTCAGTATAATAATCTGCCTTCCCTAGCTTCGTCAATTCTACTTTCGTTGGCGCTTTTCGGAGAACCTCAATCTTCAAAAACTATATCTATACTGGTCACCAATATTATGGCTTGTCCTATTTATAATTTTCTAGCTCCACCTATTCATCTATTCAACACGTGTTGAATAGAGGAAGGGGTATTAGGTGGAGCTAGAAAATTATAAATAGGACAAGCCATAATATTGGTGACCAGTATAAATATAGTTTTTGAAGACTGAGGTTCTCCGAAAAGCGCCAACGAAAGTAGAATTGACGAAGCTAGAGAAGGCAGATTATTATACTGAACATACAATCATGACCTCTATAACACTTTACATTATATATATATATATATATATATAATGTAACTCGTGTGTGTGTGAGAGAGAGAGAGAGAGAGAGAGAGAGAGAGAGAGAGAGAGAGAGAGAGAGAGAGAGAGAGAGAGAGATTTTGTGTTAGCACTGTAACCTTAGCAGTTTTTTTTACACTTGACATTACAGAAAATAATCAGTAAAATCCGTCAAATGTTTCGAATTAGGGGTCATTCCCAGTTTTAAAAATATCATAACTTTTTGAAAATCTGATTTCGCTGTCGTCGTCATCAGCGTTAAAATATGGATTAAAATAATTTTTAATTTTATTGAAAATACAGACATGAACCTAACATCTGGTTTAGGCACTTTGAATCCTTTTTGTCAAATGTTTTGTAACATTTTATATTTTTAGCTCACATACTGCAGACTCTTGTCCAAGAATGAATGGGAATTAATGAAGTTTACAGTCGTGAACAGCGGAAATATTAAAGTCATGTGTATTTATTAAGCAGCACGGGGCCAAATCTAGGACTGGCCTATTACTTTCAATTCTGACGCTGTCTTGCGGAATAATTATTCTTCTGTTGCGTTCAGAAAAGTCGGTATATTTACCTCAACTTGTAAATTTCAGCCGTTATTATGGGCAGACCCTGTTCAGCTGCGAATTTATTTTAATAAAGATAAGTTGAAGTTTGTAGTAGCTGCTTTTGTCCGAAAACGAGCGAATATTTTGTAATTTAATGTGAAACAAAAATGGTTTCCGCTGTTACATAGCCTAAAAAGATGTATTTTTTTCTTTTAAAATGGACGCGTAAAAATAATGGAAAAAGTCCTTCAAAACATTGGTTATTTAAAACGTTTTGATTCGAGCTACGGTTAGTGAAAGATTTCGCCCGAATTTCAAAAAAGATTAACTTTAATTCTTGGAACTCAAATAAGAGTATTGAAAGGAAAATAAAAACGAATTTCAAAAAAAAGGAAAAGTTACAAAATAAATAAATTCTGACAGCCATTGATTTGTATATTATGTATATCTTACTAGTGATAGAAATTCCAAAGCATGCCTTATTGATTGTATATGGACTTTAGACGTAGCTGGCAGATCAAAAACTGTTAAAATCACTTTAACGAAACTTGAAACTTGACTAATTGAGAAGCTGCACATGATCTAGCCTGTAGCCTCCAAGCTAAGGTAATACCCCAATGAATACGTCACTGTCAGCCGAAGCAACGCAGCTATTAATTATACGTCTAATATCACTTAGGTCTAATATGTAATAATTTATGTGCAGTGAACTGTAACTGTTAATTTGTTTTAAGCGATTATTAGTGAATATCCATTCGAAAATAACCTAAAGATCGGAACGGTCTTTACAATGACAATACCACGAAATGTGATAAAAATAGCTGAATACTAAAAGAGATCAGCTGTCAATACAGCTCATCTCGATAGACAAACTTAACAGCTGTAAAGTTTCACAGCCTGTATCAGATGTATTTTCTCGCCTCATTAGGTAGCTCGTATCAGCTGTGAAGATTCGCAGCCTGTATCAGGTGTATTTGCCCGCCTCTCTAGGAAGCCTTTATCAGCTGTGAAGATTGTCAGCCTGTATCAGGTGTATTTTGTATGCCTCGTTAGTCAGCTCTTATCAGCTGTAAAGATTCGCAGTCTGTATCAGGTGTATTTGTACGCCTCATTAGGAAACTTTTTATCAGCTGTGAAGATTCTCAGCCTTTATTAGATGTATTTCTCGTCTCACTTGGCAGTATTTATCAGCTGTGAAAATTCACAGCATTAGATAATTTCTCGCCTCATTACGCAGCCTTTATCAGCTGTGAAGATTTACAGCCTGTATCAGATATATTTCCTGCCTCACTACGCAGCCTTTATCAGCTGTGAAGATTCGCAGCTTACATCGGGTGTATTGCAGCCTCATAAGCAGATCTTAACAGCTGTAAAGATTCTCAGCGGCTTTGATGAACACACTTTACAGGTTGTCAACGGGAATGACACTTGCTAACGAGCAATGCATCTCTAGAGAATCGTAGCACAACAATGCAATACATATACAGTACTTACGTAACTCCTCTGTGCATTTATTTAAACTTTCTTAAGCATCTGACGAACTATTCACTGCGCGGGATGTTGTATTGAACGACTATTCTCCGCTTCTATTCTTATCTGCATTTAAAGTAGTTATTTATATTCACAATTAATTCTAACTTCTATGTTATTATAACATACAATATTGCAAGACCCTGACCTGGGTCCTGACTAGTTTTGAAACTGTACTTATTTTAGAAATTAGTTACGAAATCTGCATAAATTTGCATTTTAAATTTCATCGAACACGAAAACGATCGCTTGTTGTAGTGTTTGTTTTATAGGATAAGATACTTTTTTAGAATGACTCATAAATTCCAATATTAAACCGGTAAATTAAGGACAACAATTGTTCTGTAAGAACTACTTAAGTGGGCCTAATATTTTCTTAACTTCAGTTAAGCGCAACAGGGTGGTGAACTCTTTATGCGGTCTGTATTTGCGATGAAAGCGAGACGTCTACGTGCTGTGTACTTATTAATTACATCCGAATGACACGGTCCCGAGGGTTCAACATAAACAACAACGGCTAATTTGATTTTAAGTTTGTATTTTCTGAAAAGCATCTCGGATCCGTCATAAATAACAGGCCGTGTTTAATTGCACCCCGGGATGCCGGAGTGAATCCAACTTTATCCATTTGTAATGCTTATTAAGAGCTAAAGCGTTCGGGCTTGATTTATCACCCTAATTTAACTTGTTCAGAAACAAAAACTTATTTGAGTGAATGATGTGTTCCGTGAAGCCCTTCAGAGACCATTGTGTACACGCGTTTGTGTAGGTCTCAACTCCTTCCTGTCATCTTCGATAACTTCCCGTTCCTATTAGTAAGCTGCGAAACTAAATGTAAGGGCCCGTATGTTTAATTCAGTGTACAATTTATAGCATTTTTTGTGAATTTCTAACTATTTGTTTCACCCATTTTAGCGGTACCATTGCATTTCCTGGGCAACCGTATTCACCGAAGCTCTTATCAAAGATGGTAATCAGAATACATTTCATGAACTTTGTTTAGGTTTGCAGTTTCCTTACTCGAGAGAGAACGGAATGAAACCCCTCACAATCTGATAAGCATGTTCGAAATGATTAGGAGGGAGAGATGAAGCGAAGGGGTAGTTTGTTTCATTGCGCCATACAAGGGGTAGTAGAGGGTGGTACGTACAAAGATCTATTCAAACTTAAATAATCTTCTTTCTGTAACCGTTTGCCATTTTATTTTCCCCTTATACATAGTGCAGAAAGAATTATGTAAGCTAATGCGTACTATTCTACCAACATATTACATTGCTTGAAGTCCATACTTCATGCCAGTTACACTAATGAGGACGAGGGATTAACGTTAACGGTACGGGAAAAGCAACGCGAGTAACTGCGGCTAGAACTAAGAACCTTAAGGTACGCAGTTCAGAGACGCAGCAGACTGAACGGTGCTTTAGCCTCATCGATCACCAAGTCTCCCTAAGCTTTTATATTAACTTACAAGAACAACATATAGAAACAATAACTATTACTGTACATTGTTTTGAACTATATTTCGATGGACATGTATTTTTTTTCACAAGCATAATCAGTGTTTATAAAACACTTGTAGTCCCATAATTGTGGAAGTGTAAATGTGTTGTTAGTAACAAGTCCTGAACTTATTTGTTGTAACGTGGCACTTTTGTTAAACCGTAAGAAAACAACTACCAAACATTCCGTATTGAAGCACTATTATGTCCCCGAATAAATCGGTTTGGAATCTATTGACAATAAATAACTCGTTGAAATACGTCTCGTAAATTATTAAATTACATTTTCCAAAAGGCAAGTTGCGACAGAAGAAGTAAAGTTAAATGATAGGCGGCAACAAGAAGTGACAGATTTAGATTTCTAGATTAGAGAGAAACAAAAAGGGGAAATTTTGAGGATAGTAAGTAAAATGCAACCTTTCAAATCAGTTGCTCTTGATAAATTAAAACAGGAAATATAGGGGGAGGGTGAACTTTGTGATATATTTTGGTAAAATATTAGAAAGATAACGTCACTCTGTAGGCTCGCGTGTCAAATTCTTTGGAGGAGAGGGTGAATCTTATATAAAGGTTTCAAAAATAAAATATCTCTGCAAACTTTGTAAGCTGATTATGTACGAAATGAAAACAAACTGTGTACAGTCACTTCAGGAATTTTAAAATTGACTTCAGTTCGTGCTTGCAACTAGGTAGAAACTTTTAAACTGACTTCAGTTCGTGTTGCTAACTAGGTAGAAACTTTAAAACTGACTTCAGTTCGTGCTTGCAACTAGGTAGAAACTTTAAAACTGACTTCAGTTCGTGTTGCTAACTAGGTAGAAACTTTAAAACTGTCTTCAGTTTGTATTTGCTAACTAGGTAGAAACTTTAAAACTGTCTTCAGTTCGTGTTTGCTAACTAGGTAGAAACTTTAAAACTTACTTCAATTCGTGTTTGCTAACTAGGTAGAAACTTTAAAACTGTCTTCAGTTTGTGCTTGCCAACTAGGTAGAAACTTTAAAACTCTTCAGTTCGTGTTAGCTAACTAGGTAGAAACTTTAAAACTGTCTTCATTTTGTGCTTGCTAACTAGGTAGAAACTTTAAAACTGACTTCAGTTCGTGTTGCTAACTAGGTAGAAACTTTAAACTGTCTTTAGTTTGTGCTTGCCAACTAGGTAGAAACTTTAAAACTTACTTCAGTTCGTGTTTGCTAACTAGGTAGAAACTAAAAACTGTCTTCAGTTCGTGTTTGCTAACTAGGTATAAACTTTAAAACTGACTTCAGTTCGTGCTTACTAACTAGATACAGTATGATAAAACGTCTAGTAGTTCCGTTTTTTCCAGATACGTTACTCTAAAAAGAAAAATGAAGCATTCTCAGGTATTACAGACATTATAATCATGAACTTAAAAAAGATAGTAATGAATACACAAATGTTGTTATTGTTTAAAGTTGTCAATCTGAGTTTATTTTAGTATTTTCAGTATAATTTTGAAAATTAAAATTCTTAAAGAACAAATTTTAACGCTGATTTTTATGTTAAAGTCGTATACATTCAAAAACTTTATTAATTTTACGGCGGTCAAGATGTGTACAATTTTTTAAAACTTAATTGATATACGTCAGGGTTTAAATTATGTCACTAAATTTGTGTTTCTATTTGGAAATTAATTTATAACGCCGATGTGACAGATGCCATTATAATAGCCTACTTATAATTTTTTGAAAAGATTTTTACACTGTAATACATTTAATCGTGCTGATTCGAATACATATTTTGGAAATTCATAAAACTGGGTTTCCGACACGGCGTGGGGCCACGGTTATTTTCGCCCTTCGGAAGTTACAATATAATTTGACTTAAGTGCCATTTCAAATTGCAAATGATAGTAGTTTGGTACGCAGTCAAGAATGCTGTCATGTGTCACATTCTAAGATTGTTTCAGTGGATTTTATCCTCTAGGGGGGGGAAGAGGGGAACAGGAAGCAGATGTCGGACGGAAATAGAGTCTGTAACAAGTTGGCAGGTTGGCTCGTGTCGCTCCTCCACTCCACTTTACTGCAATCAATTGGAGTTGATTACAGAAATCGTCATTCATATAAAATAAACAATTTGTTATTAACGAATTTCCATTGGAAAATGAGCTTTTGGAGCGGCCATCTTGGTAATTCCCAGACCCGGGACCTTGAAATGAGAGCCGAACCTGGCCTCTAGACAACTTTTTGAGGAACCGTAAAAATTTATATATATACGGTATGTATAATATACTTAACGTGCAAGTAATATTTTTATGTTAATACAAAATCTAAACCATTTTCTAAAACTTTCTCGTTAAAAGTTTTCACAACAAAAAACTCTGATTACTATTTGTTATTGTTTTGTAACTTTCTTGCAATATACTGTATCAGTACAAACACAGCGAGTGAAAGTAACACTTGTGTAATCTTATAATGCTACGATAACCGTGGTCTGTGCTAAGTCATCACGGATTAATTGAAATTTTCTTGTGAATATTATAGCATGAAATGAGAAGGCTACTTGACGCATGGAGCTCTGGAAAACTGGTATTTTCAGTGTATCGCTAGTAGCAGCAGTAATACCACATAGTGTGTGCGTGTGTGTGTGTGTGTGAGTGCGAGTATACGTGCGTGCACTCCCAATTTTAGTCCGATTTGATTCAAACTAAAAATTTATTTTAGTAATAGCTCGAACCAGTTCGTTAACTAACAAAATTCGTTCCAACAGTTTCAAAATGGCGGACAATACATATTTTTAAAAATTCATAACTTTTTTGTACTAAATGTTTTTTTTTAATTTGATTTCACCGTCGTAATCAGTGTTGAAAACTATATAAATTGGCATTTCGAAATTTCAGAATTCGTTGAAAATAAGAAGTGCAATTTGACGGCAGTGTGAGCGTTGATTTTCGTAGTATATTTTCATTGTACCAAAAGTAGAAGTTTAACGTGTTAATGTACGAAAATGTTAATGCTGATTATGATAGTGAAATCAGAATTACAAAAAAGTGTGAGATAATAAAAAATACTTTTAAAAATTCGCTTCCATTACGTCAGTGAGACAGCTGCGTGCAGCGATTATTTAAATTGCATTCGCGTGCGTGTCGCGTGTGCTAATGTGTTATATATTGTTTCCATTTCCTCAGGTTATAAGGACGCAGGCCTTTATTAATTGTGAATTGTACGTAATTGAACAGTTTATTATTTACATTAATAATGTTTATAAAAACATTAATAATGTAAATATTGTTTTATAAAAAATGTTTTATTAATTAATTAAAAACATTTAATTAATAATTGTTGTAAAAACCATAAGCAAACTTTCTCACAATCAAGTAAAACTTACTGTTTAATTTCATCAACGGCGGTAAGGGTCTAAAATGTTTTGAACATCATTATTCTACATTTTGGCCGTATCTATTTAATTAACATAATTCTTATTTGCACATCTTTAATATCTGTAGACGAATTTAAGTGTATATTAGTAATGGCCACATATTGCCCATAAAATGTTTATTATTCTGGCACACTTTATTACAGTTTTATTACTTTTTAATCTTCTCGGGGAGAGAAGCTTATATCGGCAACATGTCCGCGTAAATCGGTTTTCATAGATTAAACTGAGTAACGGCGGTCAATAAGGGCTCACTTAACTGTGTCATTTTAATTTTACAATTAATTCTTGATAGTTTTATTGCTGTTTATGAACTGAGAACTGCGTGCATGTAAATAAAGACAACTGGTACTGTAGGCCTATACTTTCTTACTGTAAGAACTAGGAAAGCATTGTGATCTTAAAAAAATATACCTTTAAAACTTTAGGTGTTAGATTCGTACTTGTGTGTGTGTGTGTGTGTGTGTGTGTGTGTGTGTGTGTGTGTGTGTGTGTGTGTGTGTGTGTGTGTGTGTGTGTGTGTGTGTGTGTGTGTGTGTGTGTGTGTGTGTGTGTGTGTGTGTGTGTGTGTGTGTGTGTGTGTGTGTGTGTGTGTGTGTGTGTGTGTGTGTGTGTGTGTGTGTGTGTGTGTGTGTGTGTGTGTGTGTGTGTGTGTGTGTGTGTGTGTGTGTGTGTGTGTGTGTGTGTGTGTGTGTGTGTGTGTGTGTGTGTGTGTGTGTGTGTGTGTGTGTGTGTGTGTGTGTGTGTGTGTGTGTGTGTGTGTGTGTGTGTGTGTGTGTGTGTGTGTGTGTGTGTGTGTGTGTGTGTGTGTGTGTGTGTGTGTGTGTGTGTGTGTGTGTGTGTGTGTGTGTGTGTGTGTGTGTGTGTGTGTGTGTGTGTGTGTGTGTGTGTGTGTGTGTGTGTGTGTGTGTGTGTGTGTGTGTGTGTGTGTGTGTGTGTGTGTGTGTGTGTGTGTGTGTGTGTGTGTGTGTGTGTGTGTGTGTGTGTGTGTGTGTGTGTGTGTGTGTGTGTGTGTGTGTGTGTGTGTGTGTGTGTGTGTGTGTGTGTGTGTGTGTGTGTGTGTGTGTGTGTGTGTGTGTGTGTGTGTGTGTGTGTGTGTGTGTGTGTGTGTGTGTGTGTGTGTGTGTGTGTGTGTGTGTGTGTGTGTGTGTGTGTACACACTGCTAACGTTCGCAGTTTTAGTACGATTTTATTTAAAAGCGATACATTTTTAGATGGTTTTGGTAATAACAGACACAAGTATCGACGACAATGTGTTTAACACTTTAAAAATGGCGGTAATTGCAAATATTTTAAAAATTAATAACATTTTTTCTAAAAATATTTTTGGAAATTTGATTATACTGTCATAATTAACGTTGGAAACTGCATAAATTATCATTCTTTTTATTTTTCAAAATTCGTGTAGGCTAATTTGATTTGACGGCTGTCAGATTATATTTTCGAATTTTCAATTCAATTAGAAGGTTTATAATGCTAATAAATGCACAACCACCGAGTTTTACCCTAAAGTTGATAGGGGTAAAATAAAAATACTACTTGTGTAACTTGGCTTCCATCACGTCTGCTAGACAGCTGTGTTCTATGATTTGATTTGTATGTTTTTTTAATATTTTGCTTTTTTTTATTGAATTTGAATTTTTGAATATAATTGTAAAGAATTTTCACGTGTTCATGTGCATAGCTTTTGTTATATGTTTTTGTTTCCTCTTTTACATATTAAGGTATTGTTCTCTTATGTGCGTTACTTTCTTACGTAGATTGTTTATTTAGTGTGTGTTCATGTGATGGCCGCAACTTGTCTTTAATATCGGATATCAATACAATATACAATACACAATACAGTATTGTTGTAGTTTAGTTTACTGCATTTGATGTGGCTACTAATTTCAACTAAGTGCAGCATTCATAACCTAACCTAAACTAAAATATAGATACAAACAAACCTATTTATACTTCTCTCTCTGACATACAATGATTTTCACATAAAAATTTGGCTTAGAAAAATTGATGTTTGGGAGAATCGGTTTTTCAAAACAAAAAGAAAAAACCAAACCCGATCGTGGTCAGGCGTTGCAAATCACAAACACTTTTTTTACCCGTGCATCTCCACATCTTAGACGGTAGAGTGAGTTTTCCGTATTAAGAGTAAAACTATGAAAAACAGCTGAACAAAAGTGTTTAGCAATGAATGAAGCCCTTACGACACTCTGCTTGGATACTTATTATGTTTTTATGTATCTATACTTTTCTAACTGACTGTACTACGATAACAATTGAAATCCAACAAACACAATGCACTCCATACAGAGCTGTGTCGATATTATTAACCGATTTATCACTTGCTGCGACTCCCCTCCACGCCTTATCTACCTGGTATCGTATCTTATCGCGCCTCTCCTCCGATGGCTTCGCCCACTGTAGCCAGTGTCACACGCTGATCACTTCTTCACAGAGCAGTTTATTCTTCTAGCTAGTGAGTAAAGTTTGTTTGTTGTTAGAGTAGTTTATATATTTCACAATCTTTTCCTAATAAGACACGTTGTGGTTAGTAGCATCTGATCAAACATTTCTTTTCGATAGCGCCAGCACCCATTAGCTTACTGTTACACTAAAAGAACTGATTGATTTTATGAAACATATACATATCGGATTGCCTATATATCGGGCCATTTCCTAGGTGATTTGCGTTAGGAAATTTGCTATAAAGCTATTGGGGTTAAAATCGGGGACATGGACTCAAGAAATGAGCGTCAATCTGACCGCAGCGATTTTAAAATCTTTGGATATTGAATGTAGTTTAGTGTTTTTATTTTATCTTAATTATACTTATGAAGACGGAAATTTAACGGTAGTATTTGGATTCGAACTTGTATACAGCGTGCGCGCGTGCGTGTGTGTGTGTGTTTGCGCGCGTGCGTGTGTTAATGTGTAATATACTAAGTAAGACATAATTAACAATCCATCTATACTAACCTTGTAGCTCTTATGCTAATTTAATATTTGTTTACAACGAAAACAACTATATCTAAACAGACAATTGTACATATGAACAGTCATTGGATTTTAATATAACGGCTGACCAACCGGAATTAATCAATCTCCCCTTTTATTTATTTTATTATTGTTGTTGTTGTTGTTGGTGGTGGTGGTGGAGCTGCTATTTCTGATGCTGCTGCTGTTGTGATGCTTCTGCTGTTGTTGTTGCTTCTGCTACTGCTGCTGTTGCTGCTGCTGTGTTGCTTCTGCTGTTGCTATTATTGTGCTGCTTCTGCTGTTGTTGTTGCTGCTGTTATTGCTTATACTGTTGTGCTGCCTATGTTGTTGTTGTTGTTGTTGCTGCTGCTGTTGTTTTTGATGCTGCTGTTGTTCCTGCTGTTGTTGTAGTTGCTGCTGCTGTTGTTCTGGGATAAAGAAAAAGAGAGACTGGGAATACCGTAGAGTTAAATTTCAAATTAAAATTTTAAATTTGTTCTAGAGAGGACAGAAAAGCTCCAAAAATGGCATTTTGCTCCTTCCAATCAATAATACAAAGTTAGGTTAATTTAATTGCTTACTAAACAATCAACCCACCTCCGGATACAACAATTTTACGGGGCAATTAAAGTTCAAGTAATTCAAGGTTCGGGTGTGTGTGTCACTAGTTGTACATTCAATAAGCTATTAATACCGGTTCTGACGAAAGAGATATATTGCAGATTAGTTAGGATGGTACTTGGCAGGCCACAAGCTGGAAAAGCTCAGGTTTTGGTCTTCTTTCTTGAACCAGTCCGAAAGCTATTTAAACGTAGCTACTAATAATAATTTTTGCTTTGTTTTTTTAATGTAAATTATCCTTCAAGGCAGCATCAATGTTTTAATTTGTCTGTTGGCTGTTAGGCTACCTGAGTGTTAGGATAAACTATTCATTATTTAATGTATATTTTGAAATGTGAATTAATTAACTGTAAATTGTAATTAATTTTATTGTAGAATATACATCATTGCAATTTAAACGTTTAAATTATTTGGATTTAACCAAATAACAATTAAACAGACAGTAAAAGAGCGATTATAAAATGTGTATTGAATTAAGGCTACTAAATTCTGTGAATAATATGCATATAAGAAAGCAATTATTTCAGTTTTATAAATGGGTGTCCAGTCTCTAGTTTAATCTTACTAAATATTAATATAGGCCTAAATTATTGCAGATCTGCCTGTCTAAATTTTTCATGTATCTGTACTTAGCCACGTCACTATAACCAACCGCTTTTTTCGTAAAAATTACCTGGCACTAATTTAAATTTATAAAATTATTTTAAACACGAACTAACGGTACAATATCATTTGGTTACTTGTCAAGACCTTTTACGTTACTTTTGTACAACCGGTCGGTTCACTAAGCAATCATGAGCATGTAGCGAAAATGTTGTATTACATATCGCTTTAGAATGTTCTGGAATATTTTCTTGACGACCGGGGTTCACCGCCCACTATATTGCTTCGGACTGTTATTGATGCAGATTGATTAATTTAATGTATACCTTATAATGTAATAAAAGTGGAACATTTTATTAGTTTTATGAAATTTTGAAAAAAGAACTTCATCACGGCAAACTATATTAATACGAAGTATAGTATGGTGTAGTCTGATTAATATATATTTGGACGCCATTACACAGAGTAACATCAACTAAATGCCCATCCCTTTTTGGTGCAGTGTCTGTATACATTTCATTCAGTTGATTTTATATTTAACAAACCAGCGTATGTAAATGCTTTTTTTTATTTTTCGCTTGTTAAATGATTAATGAATATCCTAACTGTTCGGCAAATTGAACTATTTCAGTATTTTGTGTTTAAATTGTTCGACAGTTGGTAGTGATAAATGTGCAGTGAATTTCTCTGCAAGAGATATTTTAGTAACAGATTTATGAAATATAATAATATAATACGTAAATTTCAAATAAACACACGTGGGCTACGAAGCGAGGCTATGAACCTGCACGTGGAGAAGATGTGTTGGATATATCTCCTTCCAATGCAAATAAATCTTTAGTCATTAGTAAAGTCGTACTATAATTAGTCTCACGGTAAACACCACAGACAGGCAGCTGAGGAAAAAGAACTCATCCTTGAATTTGCAGATGTTATTTTGTTAAGTAAGTATAACTTGCTTGATTTAGAAAAGATGTTTGTCATCTCTTGGTGTTAGTCTGGTATCTTGGATAATGACTGGAATAGAAAAAGGGGATAATACAAGCACTTGTCAGATCTAAGAAAATGTGTTTGTCATCTCTTGGTGTTAGTCTGGTACCTTGGATAATGACTGGAATAGAAAAAGGGGATAATACAAGCACTTGTCAGATCTAAGAAAATGTGTTTGTCATCTCTTGGTGTTAGTCTGGTACCTTGGATAGTGACTGGAATAGAAAAAGTAGATAATACAAGCACTTATCAGATCTAAGAAAATAAGTTTGTCATATCTTGGTGTTAGTCTGGTACTTTGGATAATAACTGGAATAAAAAAGGAAATAATGCGAGCATATGTCAGAATCTAAGAAAGGTGTATGCCGTCTCTTGGTGTTAGTCTGGTACTTTGGATAATGACTGGAATAAAAAAGGAAATAATGCGAGCATATGTCAGAATCTAATAAAAGGTTTATGCCGTCTCTTGGTGTTAGTCCGGTACCTTGGTTAAAGGTTGGAATTAAGTAATAATGCTTGGAACTTGGAAGAGGGAATAATGCAGAAAATGTCAGATGAGAAGAAAAGATGTTTAGAGTGGGTCTTATACCTTGGATAATGACTGGAATAAAATAAGCGAGCACATGTCAGAATCTAAAAAACGATGTTTGTCCTCTCTTGGGTTAGTCTGCTACCTTGGTTAACGACTAAAATAAAATTAGGGAATAATGCGAACACATGTCAGAATCTTAGAAGAGATGTTTTTTATCTCTTGGTCTGAGCCTGGTACCTTGGATGACTGCAGCTAAATGAAGGAATAATGCAAGCACATGTCAGAACCGAAGAAAAGACGCTTTCGGTTCTGTGTAAGGGTAGTTTCGATGTTACTCTAAATATATTATTACGCTCTTCTTAATATCAGCCTTTTTCTTCTTCAACAGTGTTACTAAAATCACCTGTTGTTTACTGCTTTGAGGGTTTGTCGACAGAGGACGCTAGTAGTTAGTAGGCAGCGCTATAATAGGCCGCCGGTTCAGTCAGCAGCAAGTAGAACGTTTTTAACGTTCGCATTACTTAGTAGCGGATGTGGATAACTGACTTGAGTGTCACGTGACTTAGTACACAGACACGCAAACACTAGCGGACATACATCTGGATAATTGGACCTGAAAACTGATAGATCCATTTTAAGATCGTATTTACTTTCTACTAAAGTATCATACTAACTGTAGCCTATATACTTTACTTTCAAATCGTTTCAGGGTTCATGTCTGTCCTGTGTTACGTCTGTGTTTTCTTTAGCACAACGTTCCTTGGAGTAGATGGAACAACTATATTTAAGAGAAACATTAGAACTCAATCAGTAGGATTGTGTGCAGTTTATTTCAGCTGTAACTGTACTCAGATATAGTTGCTGTATTGGCTGTAGTCCAGTTACTATCGTTTGCTCTTTAATGCGTAACGCCTATTTCTTGTCTTAAATAATCTTACTGGCACAAAAGTAAATAACTTAACAACTGTGCAAATTTCAAAATTTTTGAAAATTTATTACTAGCCTAGTAGTAACTTCCTGAATGGCGCGGATGAAAACGATTGTACGGTGTTAGACACGGTCAACAATTTACTTTATTGTAATAAAACGATTCCAAAAATTTATTTCAGAATAGTGTGCATTCCTAGTACGTTCTCTGAAAGCAAATTATAGAGTAAACCAGATGTGAAATTATATTGTAGAACAAAAACATACAATCCCGAACCTAAACAAAGCAAGATGCCCCCTATAGCGGGCGAGAATACAACAATACAGGGGAAATAATGTGGTGTGGACAAAAGCCACCAGGGGCGTGCGGTTCGCACAGTAAATATGCATTGACCGTAATATTGCCTAAATACTGATCAATGCTAGTTCCGTATAAATTGCAGGATTTATTGTGTACTGAACAAATTTACATGTGACGTCATCACGTTCTATTTAACATCAGTAAATGCATTTCGGTTTGGTCACCGTTATTTGACGTAGCCTAATTTGACTGTAAAACATTAACACGTGACGTTTTGCTTTTTAAACTTTTATTAACTTAGTTTTCAAAAATCACGAATTAGAGACGTTTACAATTGAAATCCAACGGCAGAGTTGAAATCTTAGCTTACTGCGTTGTTAATTCATTTAATTTAGAAATTGTAATTCGAATAGAACTTATCACGTGATTTTAAAATCTCATTTAGTATATAGACATATTGATTGAGGTTATACAACTGATTATAACTGTGCTGTTAATGCTTTATGAAATATAGTCCTTCCTGTCAGTTCTTTATGAGATATAGTCCTTGCTTTTAGTTGAAACATAGTCTTTGCTGTCAGTGCTTTATGAGATATAGTCCTTGCCAGTGTTTAGGAAATACACTAGCCGCCTCGGTGGCCTAGTTGATGGCGTACTGGGCTTTCACCCCGAGGATCCGGGTTCGATTCCCGGCCAGGGCTTGGCATTTTCATACGCTATAAATCATCCCATCGTCTGCATTAGCCCAAGTGTGCACAATAGTCGGACATTAAACACCAAAAAAAATTTATGAAATACAGTCCTTGCTAGTAGTGCTTTATGAGATATAGTCCTTGCTATCAGTGCTTTATGAGATACACCCCGCAGAAGAGTGCAAACTAGCTGCACCTATTGAGAGGATTTAGACGTTCCTCGCGGTACCCGAGTCTAACACACACACTTACGTCTTTAACAATTTACACTCACACTTACATTTAGTGAGGCGATAATAGCCTTAATGTGCTTTTCGCCTTGAAATAACAAAAAGAAAACATTGATTGTCCGAATCGACGAATGTTTTTCGAAACGCCTTTACAAAACGTATCGACGTACAACAGGCTGCAGACATAGCCTTTTAGCGTAGTTTAACGTTCGTTGCGTACTTAATGGACCTATAATTTATTATTTCGACTTAGGCTCGAGTTAAGCCGTTGTGAAATGTTATGATACATAAAACAAAATTAGCGTATACTGTATATTAGGCCTACGTTTGGAGACGCCGGCAACATGGCTCGTGACAAGTATGTTGTGGGAGCCTTGTTTTAAACGTTCAATAGTGTGAATTATTACACTTACTAGTTTTATTATTTATTTACTGCCACACTAACAAGATATAAAGAAAATTTGAATTTATTAGCTTTCAGATATTCTCGGAGAAGGAAGTCTGTGCACATTTCTTTCATTTCAAACTGTTAAAAATTAACAAATCATTTTTTCTTTAAATTGGTTTCGAAAAATATGTTACTGCGGTTGTAGGCTTAACACGACTGAGTTTGTATCGGCGACCCGAGAAGTACGTCTTGTTTCAAGAACTTTGTGTCACCAGGATTTGTTGACTTTTTGTTACATTTTGTTGACATGCAGGTACAAGGGACTGCCGCCGGAAGTTGTGCGTATTTATTGTCTCGCACTTCACCGCCATAATGAGTGTTGAAATAAGCTACTTTAGGACTGTTTGGTCCAACAGTAGGGAATTTTTTAGGACTAAATACGTCCTTTATTCAAACGCGAAACGGAGCTAGTTTTTTATTCAATTTCCAGAAGTGATTTTCCTGTAAAAAGTATACAGATATTTACTTTGGAATATGTATTTTATGGTTCATGAGTATTTTTTTATTATATAGCAATCTATATAGAAGACTAAATAAGCTATTCTAATGTAAATTAATACAGTAATTACTTAGTTTTATCTATTGATAATTACATAGTTTAGAATAATTAGTCTCTTCATTAATGTGACTTAATAACTACACAGTTCAAGTGATTTTACTCTTTTCATTATTGTGACTAAGCCGTCGTTGACGACTTCGACATTAATGTGTTGGTGTTGTATTTGTTCGTGATTTTGAGCGAATTTTCTGACAATTAACGACGTTTGAACCTGAAGATTCATTTATAAATTAAAAAATCAACATAAACTATGACCGCGTCGGATTTCTTTTGTATTTACTCTTGACCGTAAATTCGCTACACTGATATAAGTTAAGGACCGAATATAACGAGGTGTTTTTGAGAAATTAATCACATTACGGTTTTTCGGTGGTAGCTTATGAATAGAGTATTTATTAATTTTTAAAATAAATAATTGAATGTCAGAAATTTCTTTTTATATAAAATTTAAAATACTTTTTCTATATTTAGCTGTGTTGCATGGTAAGGCACAACTTGCTGTAAGATAATCTGTCAGACACTTAAACAAACATCTTGTCCGAATACAGTCTTAGTAGGTTGTTTTGAAAAGTACGAAAAGCTCTCTCTTCCTTAGTATAAATTTGTTTTTTGAGTAAAGCCCTGATTATGCGATACGATATTCAGAAAAACAAAAACAAACTCCATTGTTTTTAGCGAATTCTTCTTTTTGGAAAATAATTTATTGGAGCGAAAATCTTAATAATACTATGTCCGGCGAGACAAAAGTGTGTGTGTGTGTGTGTGTGTGTGTGTGCGCGCGCGCGCTTGCGTGTGAGCCAATGAACTGGAGTACTCAAATTATAAAAGTTCTTAACTTTTGTCTTACATTTTTTTCGAAAATCTAATTTTAAAATCGTAATCAAGTTAAAATAAAATTATTTTATTTTGAAGGATCTGTTAATTTATTAAATTTTAATTCGTCTGTATGGTAAAATCAAATTTCCAAAAAACTGTAACATAAGTTTGCTAATTTTTTTTAAGTTCACTTCGTTTTATCAGCAAGACAGGTGATACTTGATTTAGATCAGTCGCGCCAATAAATTGCTTAGTAATTGAAAATAGTTTTTAGCCAACAAGGAATTTTTCGCTATGCCTGTATAACAGTTATTTTCATAACCTACAAATAGTAATACATTACACGATTATGTTTCTAAAATACTTTTTCACTCGTAAAACCGAACAGCTTTTGTAAAATTTACATAGAAAGTGATGCCTAAATATTTACACATTTTTTCTCAAGGTCGCAAACGTTTCGGTAATCTGGATTCGATATCGGCTTTCATCCCCCCTCCTCCCAATTACATCAGTTAGCTTTCCAAACACGTCGCGACCAATACGTAAACAGGGAACGGCGAAATATCCCCGAGATGGAAGCAAAACAAATTATAGTGCGCCACTGGAATCATTAAACTGGACAATCGTGAGATCTGAGGCCCTCTTAACGGATATCGAGGGAAAACAAATTTACCTCCACAGAAGTATGTTGGCGTTGAAATAAAAAAAAAAATAGGTTACAGTTAAAAACTATTTATCATATTTTTTTAACGTGTATCATGTTTTAGGGATGGTTGTGATGCTGAATTTTGCATGATGCGAGTGCACAAATTTATATTGGTATATAATAGTATATTTCGCGCTTCGCAAGTCTAATATTAAATTAATTATAATTAAAATCTGCCGTGTTTCCGCCCGGGATCGAACTGGGACCTTGCGAATGTGATAACCACCACACTACGGAAACTACGATGAAGTAGTTTCATTATATTTACATTAATACTGATGTAAATATATAAAATTATTCGTTAATTTAATTTTTGTATTGGTAGTTGGATCAGGTGTATATTAATTCGTAATGATCAGCTGATTTCATTGAACAGCTGTTAGGTTATAATAAGTTTTAGGTTAGGTCGTGTTTTCGAACAAATTATCATATATAAAATAAAAAGGAAGAGAAAAAATGATACATGATTTTTATTTTTGATTCAATAAATGAATTTTGTTTGTAGTAGTATTAATATAGTAAGTTATTGATACAAATTAATGTATCTGTATTATTGTGCATAACTTTGGACATTAATAACATTCATAATTCAAGTCAGTGTACCAAATTCTAAATAAACAAAAACACGGTTTAAAAAGAAATTAAAAAAAAGAAATTAATTAGAAAACTGTCAGGATTTATTTTTGTTTAAATTTTTTTTGTGAAATACAAACATTTTGCTATTTAAAATTTTCTGCTCTCACCTATAAATGACGTAATGTTTTATGGGCTGATATTTTCGCATCTAAAGTATGGAATCACAGTTTACTTTGGGGAACTGTTCATTTTAAAATTCTGAAAAGTTTTTACTCTGAAAACAAATATTAGGCTTGTAGCACACTTGCATTATTGTACACTGCACCTTGCCAGTCAGTACAAGCAGGTGAAATGTATAGTACATAACATATATTTTATTTAAAACCGTCCTTACCTCTATTACCTACAAAGCCCTTTTACTTTGTGGACGCCGAACTGTATACATTTTTCACTTTCATGAAGTTATGTTAATTAAAGTAATATATTTTACATAACTAATTATATCAACTAATAAAGCAAGAAATAAAAAAAAACATAATTGAAAGAAGAAATGCTTTCTCTCTTTAAAGTCAGGATAAGACTCATGGCACGGTGTTCCCCTTCCAATTCCCATTCTGCATAAATCCAATCGCACAAAAAGTTGAACGGAATATTCCATACTTGTGTTTTCTTTCCATCACCATATAATCAATAGTAATCCAATTTGAAAACTCGACATTCAAAACGAACTGCGAAGCAGAAAGACACGTATAAGCTTAAACACGGGCGTTCAATGGATTGTTTATCCTCTTTCCTTCTTGTGTTTCTTTAAATTCAAATCTGCCTGCGGTTTTGTTAATGACAGTTTTACCTGATTCTTGACGGTTTTTTATTTGTCTGTCAGTGTGCTTTTCCAGCACTGAAGTGGGCGCCCCATATCATAATGTTTTTTATTTATTCTTCCTTAAATATACATTATCCCACTCTTACCTCTAGATTAGATTAGCTTTAAGGTAATGGGGTTGACGGCCCCGTCACCAAAAAGGATCTAATGTGCAACTGCCTTTTGGATTATAGTTCAGTAGATTAATGCCCTCAATGGGTTTTAGCAGTCCACTGGCTAGGTCATTCTGCTGGAGGTTCCCAGCGTCCTGAAAATCGAACATTCTGCCTCCTGCTGCGGTCTGCAGATTCCCTTTCCTACTTGCATTACCTACACACGGTCTCTCCGTCATACATTCCTATCTTGTTTGTATACCCTCAGACCACAGTTCCCAGTAATGAGTCCCATGGTTTTAGTGTGTCCTTTACCCAGGATGGCAAGGCCTCCAGTCTTAGAGTACGGTTCTCGTAAGTCGTGTCTCTTACCTCTGACACGTTTTAAGAGTAAAAAAATCAGCTTACAGTTCAAAACCAGCTGCACGTGGTTTCCATATTTTGTATGTATTTTGAAAATTTAAATTCTAATTTATACAGATTTTAACGGTGATTACGGTTATACCAGTTCTTCCAAAAAGATAAAAAATATTTGCATTTTCTAATTTTTATTGCAAATACAAAAACGTTCACGTAAAAAATTACGTGATGTCTTTAATTTTGTTACTCACTGAAAATCCTTTGACATCTCGTCGTGCGCTGTGAACACTCGGAGTAACTTTGTATGATGTGCATCAGTGCTGACATCTCGTCGTGCGCTGTGAACACTTGGAGTAACTTTGTATGATGTGCATCAGTGCTGACATCTCGTCGTGCGCTGTGAACACTCGGAGTAACTTTGTATGATGTGCATCAGTGCTGACATCTCGTCGTGCGCTGTGAACACTTGGAGTAACTTTGTATGATGTGCATCAGTGCTGACATCTCGTCGTGCGCTGTGAACACTTGGAGTAACTTTGTATGATGTGCATCAGTGCTGATATCTCGTCGTGCGCTGTGAACACTCGGAGTAACTTTCTTTGATGCGCATTAATACTGTGATCTCGTCGTGCGCTGTGAACACTCGGAGTAACTTTTGTATGATGTGCATCAGTGCTGACATCTCGTCGTGCGATGTGAACACTCGAAGTAACTTTGTATGATGTGCATCAATACTGTGATCTCGTCGTGCGCTGTGAACACTCGGAATAACTGTGTATGATGTGCATTAGTACTTTCGTCATGAGCTGTGAACACGCGGGAGCAACTTTATGTGATGTGCATCAGTGCTGACATCTCGTCATGCGCTGTGAACACTCGTAGTACGTTTTCTGTAAAGCTGGTATAAGAATAAGTTTTTCCATTCTTTACGTTTGTGTTTCAAATTTGAAAAAAATGTTTTTTTCTGTTACAGATCGATTGTCCGCGAGTGAGTTGCAGTGCGCGGTGATTTGTTTTAGTAAAATGTTGCAAACGTTAAACACACTGGCCGGTAAGATATCGCCCAATACACCAAGCCCCGGTGCTGGAGCCACCGACAGTAATGCCAACAAACTGCTGCAGTTCAACAACAACACGCACCCGTACAGCAAGACAAACGGATCGAATGAAAAGTAAGTAAATAAATTAAATACAATATTAATTTACGCAGACTTTTTAAAACAATTTTTATTTCAATTTAAATACAAGAATAATATCTGAATATCGTGCTCTGCAAATAAGTAAGTCATAAATTTTTAACGCATAGTTTTGCCGCTAGAAGCGCTAATCTACATAATAACATCTTTAAATTATTGCAATAATTTTTAACTTTATTAGAATTAATTTCTCTACAAATTTTTTAATTGACCATTTAACAAAGTTTTTTTATTACAATCTTGTAATATTTTACTCAGGTCTAATGTTAACAGCTGCAGATACAATTCTGTGATATGTTGTATTCGTAGAACTGTACAAAATATACCCGTTAATTCTGGCCACAGAAATACACCATGACTTAATTCACGTAACAAAATAACAGAATTAATCAGTGTTAGGCGGACGTTTCCTTGCATTCTGACAGTTTACGTACAAGCGAAGCAAGTTTCGGTTCTGTGCTGACTGTATTTAATCCAAATTGCAAACGTCAACCCACAAAGTTTATGGTGTTTTCTGTAGCTAGACGTGGATGTATTGTGACGTCCTAATAATTTTATGTCAGTAAAGCATACTTAATATAATATGTCAGAGGCAGTGGGTGTACAACATTTTACGCAATCCGCCTCCAAAAATCTGATTCTGAATCTATTCAAAAGTATTGAAAATAATACAAAATTTTAAAAAATCGGTTTATAAGATTTTTGTCATATGAAACAAATAAGAGTAGCAAACTTGAAATAAAAGAAAGTCACTGTGCAAATAGTTTATTTCGAATTTGCCACATCTACTTGATTCATATTTCTTTGTTTACCGAAATTTGAAGATTGATAAGATCAATACTGAAGAATTAGGTTTTCTCAGTTTTTATTCAGTCTGCTTCCCAAAATTAATATTTTGATACCACACAAAATGTTTTGGGGGGGGGGTAGTTTTGGTTTTTATTTTTGACAAAAAAGTTTTCAAAAAACTGTTAAAGGAATAGGCCTACCTACATTCCAAATTTTGTACGAATCGGTCAATTTGTTCTTCAGTCATATATGCACTCAAAAACTTCACCTTTACTGTAGGCCTATACATTACAGTCTGTTACTGAGATCGTGTATAAAATAATACACAAAGTATTTTAAAGAAAGAAATTAAAATTTTTTGTCAACTATTTGTTATATTTAAAAGTTTCGTAATTTTATAAGCCATTAGTTTTCGTAACTGCTTTTTAATTGATTTTTCTGAGAATAAACAGCATTGTCAACAGCGGCTGGTCGTCACGGCCAGTGTTCCTGCATCAGCTGTTTTATTACAAACATTATGCGTTCACAAGAGCTATATTTCATTTAAACTGCCTCAACTTTTAAAACAACCCTGAACTTATTTCTTCGGATAACTCGACCGTATAGAATTACGTTTACAAATACGATCTTTGTGAGTCGGAAAAACTAAAATAATCGTGACACCAGGCTGTCTTGCTGACGTGATGGAAGCGATTTTCTTAAAAGTAACAACAACACATCGCCTAGCGATGGTGTGTTTGGCTTAATTCTCTTGAAAGAGACGTTAGTATTCTTATTTTTCAAATTCCATTAATAATATTAAACGTTAACACGACAATAATGAAAATTAAGGTTAGGATTGTCAATCAAATTTGATATGCGTGTAGATTTTAACTCTGATTAAAATAGTGGATCAGATTTCCAAAAAAAGGTTAAGATAAAAGTGAGGTTTTTTTATTTGGAATGGTATCCAAATCTATTTTTGTGCCAAGTTTATTTCAAATCTGATTAAGTTCAAAACAGTTTTGACCGAAATAACAATTCGAGCCAGTTTATTTTACCTTATAATGACGTTAAACAATTACCCGATACCCTTTTAAAATAATGATTTGCACAGGAATGACTGAAACAGTTTACTACCGACATTTGAATATACGAGTAGGAGGGAAAAGGGAAGGGCAACGAATCTTAAAGAGCCATTCAAGAGCGTTCTGACACTGCTGCCACCATTTTGTATCAAATTCTTTTATAGCGATCGTAAAAAGTAACGCTGAAAAATATGGAAATATTTCGGAACGTTAAACTCCACTTTGTACTTTAATCTCGCTGAGCCAGGAGTAGCTTTTGCCGTATTCAGTGTTGTTATGTTGCTCAACCTGTTCGAGATTTGAGCAACAGAAATATAGGATATGTTTTGTTTTATTTGTAAAGTTATGTGTTTGCAATGATACAGACGTAC
This sequence comes from Callitettix versicolor, assembly GCA_022606455.1. Taxonomy (NCBI): domain Eukaryota; kingdom Metazoa; phylum Arthropoda; class Insecta; order Hemiptera; family Cercopidae; genus Callitettix; species Callitettix versicolor. Next base: position 71,941,923 of record CM040187.1, on the reverse strand, counting down.
TTATAACAGTGAATTAGTTAAAATTTACTGGTTACTACAAGTCTTGTAACTTTTGTTTGTGAAACACCTGTAACTACAATTTTTTGTTGGTTTAAGTTGGTTAAAATTTAACTGGTGAATATGTATGTAACTTGTAACTTTCGTGAAACAGGGCTCTGGAGTTATTGAACAGTTGTGGCATTTTCAGCGAAAAAGTAAAAGCAAATTTCCACAAATAAGTAATATGATAAAATACAGACCGCCGAGTTTGGGAACACTTTTCATACATTTGTTCTTTACGTTACGGAAACAACCTTAAAATTACCTTTTACTTTTTGACTATACAAAGTACTTTGTAACAAAATAAAAAAGTGGTTTTAGTTTGATTTTCTGTGCCCGTGTTTGTGCACGTCGCTGGAAATAAACGGATTGGCAGATTCGGATGGAATATAGCGTACAGGTCTCGTTTACCCATTTCTCAAAACTTTTTTTATTTTTCGAAAAGTATGTTTTTAAGCTATTAATCCGTTAAAAACCCTTACTATCAAAATTTCTCAAATGCCGATAAAATGTTAATCACAAGTTGCTTGAATGTAGACGAGGAATGCAAGTCGCTACTTATAAACAGTTTGGTTCAGATATTATTAATAACAACGGGAAAATATGATATTTTACTTAATTTTTGGTTATAAAGTACGCGAAGATGTACGCGTATGACTCGAGAGTGTTCAAGAAATTTTAAATAAAAGAAATTAAATGTTTGAGGGTAAACTCAAGATAAAGCTTTACAACCGGCGGTTTTTTTTGAATACCACAAATATCTTTTGGTTCAAATTTCATATACTGAGGTGAGCTATATATATGTTATAAATGACTAAAATTTGTTATAAAAATAAAAAAAAATTAACGCAACTATACAGTTATTGTTAGACTATATTACAAATGGAAATTCAGAGAGCCAACAAAAAGGTTTACGTTCACTTTATTTATACATTTACTGATCTCGGACGGGGTGATCATACAGGCAGAGTAGTTTAGATTGTTTATAATAAATACTGATATATATATATATATGTATATATATATATTATATCATAGTATATAATATATATTTAGATTTCGTTATAGTTAAATTTCGTTTTGAGCTTAATAGGTTTTGTAATAGGCTTTTGTTAATGAAATAACAATATAAAATCTTCAGAAATGTTCTAAAATTGCTGTAAAACGTTACCTCCAGTCTTCCGATGTTCCAGCTGTCAATATGATTGCGCTATTCTTGGTAAATGGATTTTATTTTTGTTAGTCTTCCTGTTTTCACATTTACTCCTGAATTTATCTTCCGTTGATCGTTGTGATTCAATTTCGTTCGTACAAATTGTTGCCTTACCGCTTAGCTATAAATTTAATTCCTTTTCATTGGTTTATTCTTTTCTCCGTTGTGCCTATATGACGTTTTTATTGGTTATATCTGCCGTATTTTACCGCCTTTTTCGCTGATTAGTTCATTTTACTTATAGGCCTGTCGCAAATCAGGTGTTCTTAACGAAATCTATGCATACTTTATTTCATCTTTATAGCTCATACATGATATATGAATCTAAATAATTGTGCTATTACGTTTTGAAAAATCTGGTGAAAATATCAGTTGTTTTATATTTATTCGTAACGATCAGCTGATTTCATTAAACAACTGATAGGGTATTATAAGTTTTAGGTTATGTTGTTACGGACTAGTTATGTTAAAGTGTCGTGTTTTCGAACAAATTATCCCAATTAAAATGAAAAGGAAACGAAAACATGATGCATGATTTTTATTTTTGATTCAATAACAACAATTATATACTATATATTGTAATGCGTTATTGTAATTTTTGTGTGCCGGATCATTTGGAGAAAGATCTGAATTTAAAACAATTTTGTAAAGTTTTTGCACAGTTTTTATAGAATTAATTCTACTTCAAGAGAATACACATTTTTATTTAGTTTTCGGTTAACATACGATCGTAAAAATAAAAGCATTCCTTCTGATTCACAACGCACGACAAAATCTTCAATTTTTTTTCTCTTTTTAAAGTTATTTACTTTTTTTCCCGGCGAAAAACCGTTAAGGTTATCATCGCCGTACTTATTTACGTATTTAACACTACTAGCTACTGATAAACAGTAATTATAAGTAACCATAAACAAGTGTTTGCTTAATTCAATAAGCCATTACAGTAATACATTATCTAATTGTGTAATTAACTTGATTACGTAATGAAACAGTTTTAATCGCATTGGACTACTTCTTACGTTTCCGTGATTTGCGATGTATAAACTGCTGCCGCTATCCAATTACGTATAGGATCATAAGATATTTGGATCATTGATCGTTGGTATTCATTCAGTTATAATTTTGGAATCCTCCAACGCTCAAAATATACGGATGCATCGTCATTGATTTTAAAGTCAGACCGCTAACAACCAAGGGCGTTAGATCGGCCCAAAAATGTTTGCTTAAATTCTGATCAGACGTTGTATTTTAAAATGATTAAGTCTTTACACTAAATGTACTAAACACAATGTTCTATGAAGCGACGAAAAAAAAATGGATATTTCTTCGATCATAGCATTCCAGTGTTTAATTTAATTGTTTGCTTTAAGTACAAATACTAAAATAATCTGGACGCAGCTGCCGTCACTGACGTGATAGAAGCAATTTTGTATCTTAATCTCTTATTATACCATATTAAAAACCATCTAAAACGCATTAAATGTGCACGTATTGGCATTTTGAAATGAAAATGTTAATTTGTACAGTTTTCAGCGCTTTATTATTATGGTGAAATCAACATTTTCAGTAATATGTTATGCTAAAAGTTATGAATTTTTAAAGATGCAAAATGGCCGCCATCTTGAAACTGTTGAACTAATTTAGTTAGTTAATGGACTTGTTCAGACTATTTTCGAAATATATTTTTTACCGAAGTGTAAATCAAATAGCGCGCGATCACACAAACACACACACACGCGCGCGCGCGCGCACGCACGCACGCACGAAAATTTTAACGATCTCTCAAAATTTTATCGGCGCTCATTTGAAGATCCTGGATGTGGGTATTACTATGATGGTAGCTCCAATAGATGATTGGAAATTCGCTAAAATCATTATCAATTTTATTTTAATTGTTAACTTTGAAATATTTTAGTGTTTAAGAACTAAAAATTAAAAAAAACTTGAAGTGATTATTATAATTGTTTTTTTTCACACAAGTATTGGTCGTAGCACAGGAGTCGATGTAGCCTGAGTATAAGATTAGATGTTATTACAGTTTTCAGTTCTGTACCGATTCAATACTTGCTCTGTGTTTATCTCAATCAGCAGAATAAATATAAATATTACGTAACGGCTTGGGGTGGCGGTTTTGTAATTAACGTTGCCGCTTTTCTTTGATCCCCGATTGCTAATGATAGGCAGCGTCTCTGGAGATTTGTGTTCATTAAGACTTCCCTCCCTCACCCAACGTCTTAGTCGGAACTCCCTCAAGTTGTCGTGGCGAAGAGTGTGACGTCATGTTTACGGTACGAATTTTGTCAATATTATAATTACGTGTAATTTTAATTTCCACACAAATCTCTTCGTAATATTTTCAATAGCCTATATTCGTTTATTATAAACTAGAGAGCTCGTACGACCTTACGCAATTAATGGGAAAAAGAAACGAATAATATACAACAATTTACAGTAAGAAGTTGAATAATGTTATAGCACCTCGAATAATACCATTGACTGGTATTTAATTACTGTAATACACTAATCTTTAATTCAATGCTTGTAATTAAAGACTACTGCGGTATTTTCCTAAGTAAAATCGTTGCAAAACCATGTAGGCCTACTATTTCTTGTCAAAATAAAAAAAAAATAAACGTTATAGTTATATTTAATACTTGTATGACCTGTTAACAAAGCAACGCCATTCATTATATTTAGGTTATTTAATGCAATAGGCTTTACGCTTCGTTTTACTTTCGCATTTAAAACTATAACCTAACTATAACAAAACTTGTGACTGAATTCTAACATTGTACCTTACTGAAACATTTACAAATAAAACCTAATATAAGTGGGTTTTACCTTACGTACCAAAATTATGCTACAGTATTTACTGTTTACTAAAAGCAGAATCGTTTATTTAATAGCATTTACATATTAGAACTGGCCTAGATTGTCTTACCGAGTACATTTTCAAAACTGATGTGGTCAATAATTACTTAAGTTTTAGATATTGTAATAATTTAAATATTACTTTCAACAATGCTTTTTTTTAGGAATCAGCTGATTTGGTACACACAATTGTCTGCATTGTGCTGCACTCTCACGGGCACACGTCATACTGATCCTGGAATTTTGTGTACATTTATCAGTTTTAAGTCGGTTTTATTTTATTTTAAAGCCTTAAAATGGAAAATGCGTGAGAGTTCACTGATGTTCTTACAAACCTGTATGTAGTTTCAATAAAGCAACTTATTTTTGTTGCAAAACCGATTGGCGTGCTTAGGGTAATAAAGAAAATTACATAAGATGTTATCATATTTTTCGATTATGTCAAAATGGAAGCAACAGGATCGCCATGTTTAAAGTGTTTGTAAAGTGACTTTCATGTAAAACACGTTTCTAGAATACCCAACTCCTTTTTTTCATGATCACTATATTTTGCACAACGAGACATTAAAATTGAAGAATTATTTAAAAAGTTAGCGTAAAGATTTCTATTTGCAGTGCCTTTGAGAATAGTGCTTTAATAAGTATAACCACTTTTTGACTAAGTAAAATTTTGTCTGCTATTCTAACTTGTTTTCCAATATAATTATAGATTTAAGTATTTGATTGTTGTCACAGCAAATGTCATAACCAAATACGACTGTTTTAACGTCAGTACTGACTTTGTATTCGGTTTATAACAATACTTCTAACTCGATAAGAGTTAACTGTTGTGTTTTATTGTGAGCTGCAACTTTAAAATTTGGTAAAGTTATTCATTACAAAATAATTAATATCCTTTCCTTAGTAAACAGAAAATAACAAATTCTTAATTCAAATTTTGCTGAAAATATGCAAAAAAACAAAATTACAATAAGTCTAAGAAAATTGTAAATTTTTATCAAATAGATTTATTTTAAAAGAAATTTTATTTAAAAGGTATAATAATTTCAAGTTAAAAATTATTTATTCCAACAGATTTAAAAAAAATATTGTAAAAAATTGTTATTAGAGTTGTGGTCAAGAATAAAAGTTAAATGTAAGTACAGTATGTCCAATAAGCACATTCTCTAAAAAAAGTTATAATAAAACTGGCCAATATGTCTCACAAAAGTAACATCGTCAAGAATTTTTCACAATAATTATTTTTTTCTAAATCAAAACTTCAACAAACTAACCTATACTTGAGATTTAAAAATATATCACTCAAGGTCATATTTTAAAACTTATGTCAATTTTTACAAAATCCCACTTTTTATTCGTTTTCAATAACTGGACCAGAACACTACTTATAATTGATTATTACACTGTACATAATAGAACAACGTAAATCTAATCCATGTAAAAGAATATACTTTAGACAGCATAAATCTGCTTTGCGTTACAATTGCTCGGAAGGAGGGAAATTTTATCGGATTAAACTACAAAAGGGAATTTAATGTTGGTAATATACCCGAAGCTTGCAAGCTTGTTTTATGATAGATACTATAAAAAAGAAATATTGAAGTATCTTGTGCAAAGTGTTTTCATATTTTGCTATAGATCCTAGGTCTATCTGTTACTTACATAAACAAATGGATGTACTGTATATTTAGGATTATTTATTAGTTCTCTTTCTTATTTACGTAAACAGGCGTACTGTATATTGATGAGTATTTATTAGGCTTATCTGTTACTTTTATAAACAAACAGGAGTACGGTATATTGAAGAGTATTTATTAGGCTTATCTGTTACTTTTATAAACAAACAGGAGTACGGTATATTGAAGAGTATTTATTAGGCTTATCTGTTACTTTTATAAACAAACAGGAGTACGGTATATTGAAGAGTATTTATTAGGCTTATCTGTTACTTTTATAAACAAACAGGAGTACTGTATATTGAAGAGTATTTATTAGGCTTATCTGTTACTTTTATAAACAAACAGGAGTACTGTATATTGATGAGTATTTATTAGGCTTATCTGTTACTTTTATAAACAAACAGGAGTACTGTATATTGAAGAGTATTTATTAGGCTTATCTGTTACTTTTATAAACAAACAGGAGTACGGTATATTGAAGAGTATTTATTAGGCTTATCTGTTACTTTTATAAACAAACAGGAGTACTGTATATTGAAGAGTATTTATTAGGCTTATCTGTTACTTTTATAAACAAACAGGAGTACGGTATATTGAAGAGTATTTATTAGGCTTATCTGTTACTTTTATAAACAAACAGGAGTACGGTATATTGAAGAGTATTTATTAGGCTTATCTGTTACTTTTATAAACAAACAGGAGTACGGTATATTGAAGAGTATTTATCAGGCTTATCTATTACTTATATAAACAAACAATCGTACGGTATATTGAAGGGTATTTATTCGGCTTATCTATTATTTATATAAACAAACAGGCATACGGTACATTGATGATGATTGTTTATTAGGCTTACCTATTACTTATATAAACAAACAATCGTATATTGAAGAGTATTTATTAGGCTTATCTATTACTTATATAAACAAACAGGCGTACGGTATATTAATGAGTGTTTATTCAGCTTATCTATTACTTATATAAACAAACAGGCGTACTGTATATTAATGAGTGTTTATTCAGCTTATCTATTACTTCTGTAAACAAACAGGAGTACTGTATATTGATGAGTGTGTATTAGGTTTATTTATTACTGATATAAACAAATTGGCGTACGGTATATTGATAAGTGTTTATTAGGCTTATCTGTTACTTACTTAAATTAATAGTCTTATATTTCCCTCGTAAGAAACGTTGCTCAGGTTATATGTTATTCGTGCCAAAAGTAGGCCTACTATTCCAAGAAAAGTAGTACTACTACTTCCTTAACCTTTCCCCGAGGCTGCAGTACCTGTCATTAAAAAAACAAAAATAAACATTTTCTCTGGAATACCTGCAACGGTAATGTTTTCTGCCCGGCGCCCGAACTGCACAAATCAGTGACTTGTTGGTCGCGTGACGGGCTCCGCTGAGATTCTAATCTCCCCCTTAGCCTTCGTAGATTGTTTTCCCCTTTTGTCCCGCATTGTTCTTCCCACAACAAGTGTGCGGCACCCCTCTGTACAGTGTGCTAAGCATAACGTGGCCTTCGCCGTGTTCACTTTTAAATTAAAAAAAAAAAAAAAACAGAAAAATATTATGGTTTTTAAGACGAACTCTTTTTGTGAAAGAGATACAAGGAACTTCTAAGGGACGAACTTGTCGGGGGAAATTACCGAAATCAGTTTTAGTGCTAAGTTTCAATAAGTTTTAAAACGAAGTTATGAAAAATACAGTGCTAAAACGTACACACACACACACACACACACACACACACACACACACACACACACACACACACACACACACACACACACACACACACACACACACACACACACACACACACACAATATTATCTTACTTTATATTAAACCTTTGTCATGCCCCGGTAGGTTGAAGACGCAATCCTGATTAATTTTTATTTTTGCCACACATCTCCTCAGCGGTCACAAGGACCTCTCGGGGTTTTTATAAATCATACGTGCTAACTTCTAAACGAGTCTTCGGTTTTCCTGTAAAACGTAATAAATTGGGTCACACCCTAGCTGTACGCAACCAACACACACTGGGCAAAACATAAATTTGAAATTTTTGCATACGTTCATTTAAAAGCTAAAGGCGAACCGATTTTTGAAAATTTATATAGTTTACAGCAGATTAAAATACGTAATAGGCAGTTCGGAGAACTGTAAAATGCTTTTTTAATTTGAATGTATTCTAATTTGCCGAGTACACTTCTCGATTTGTCTGTAAAATATAATATAGGGCGTCGAACTTTGGTCGGTACTGTGGAATGTAGACAGATCGCCATTTATCGCGACTGACCCTGAATTGCAAACTGTAGGGCTTACAGGGCGGTCAACTGTTGGCCGGCAATCAAAACGTGACGATACAGATAAAATTATATTTTGGCAGAGGGAGGAGGTTCTAAGTGAGTAATAGCGTCAAACGTGTCCCAGCTGAAATTAATTACGTAAAAACACGTCAATTATTTAAATCCGTTTCAAGAGAAATATTTTGGAAAAGTTGAAAAATAAACCAGTAACAAGAATGCGCCACAACGCACATCACTAAGTAAATTTATAATCGCGGCACGCAGCTGTTTCGCTAATGTAAACAGTTTGGATTCAAAATAAGTTTTCCTTGTATTTTTTTGAGAATAGTTAAACTACCATTTTTGAAAACCTAACCTTTACTGCCTTCTAGATCATTTTCCTATTTCTATCGATTTTTAAACTTTCAGTGTTAATTTTTGCACATATGAACGCTATTTGTTATTTTCAAAATGAAAAATCTCTTATTGAACCAAAAATAAAAATCATGTATCATATGTTATCTTCCTTTATATTTTAATAATGATAATTTTTTCGTGAAAACGATAAATTAACATAGCTAGTTTTTAACAACATATGCCACGCTGGGGGGTGTGCAGCCTAGCTGCATCTATCGAAAGGATTTAGACGTCCCTCGCGGTACCCGAGTCTAACGCACACCTACACTTACGACTTTAACACTTTACACTCACACTTACATTTAGGGAGGCGATAATAGCCCAATGTACCTTTCGCCATTGTTAAAATAACAAACAACAAAAAAAGCAAAATTAACAACATAACCTAGACTTATTATACGTAGCTTATCAGCTGTTCAATGAAATTAGCTGGTCATTACGAATTAATATAAAACAACTGGTCTTTTACTATAACTACAAATATAAACTGCGTCATTTCTGCAGTGTAGTCGTTATCACGTGCACCTCACACGCGCAAGCTCTCCAGTTCGATCGGGCAGAAAAACAGGAAATTTTAATTATAATTAATTAATTCTAATACATGAAACATGTTAAAAAATTAGTGTGGCGTTTCGGATAGTACCCACAGAAGTGATAATTGGTATAGTTTATATCGACTGAATAATATAACTACACAGATTTAGAAAATACCCATTTTTAAAATTAACAAGAACAATAAACATAACCTCAAAAAATGATATTGAAGCAACAGCTGTTGTGCGAAATCAGCTGTTTAGAAGTAGTGAAGTATGTGTTACTGAATCAAGCATGACGCGAAAACAAATGTTTATACCAATGTTTTGTTAACGCGACCATAAAAAGTTTTTATTCAAAAATAGTATTATTATTTCAATACTTCAAAGAAAAAGTATTTTTAAAATTTTGAACGGTCACAATTTTGTAAACGAAATTTGCTGTGACGTTTGAAACGTGTTCTAGAGGTCTAGATGTGACGATGACAGTTTTATCAAAATATCCACTCCTTTATACGACTTACTTAATTATAGCCTAAAGATCTGAGATAAGCAATTACAATAGTTCTGTTTATTTCTTAATTAAAATAGATTTTCAATATAACGTCAAGTATTATTCTCAGTTAAATATTTAATTTACAAATTTACAAAACCGGCTTCAAGGTGTTGTCTGACCTTCTTATGCCTAAATTTAAATCTTAGTCTGTTTTTGCCATAGATTTGGCTGAACATCGTACATCGTGCGCGCGCGCACACACACACACACACACACACACACACACACACCTTTTATTAGTAGATATGACAGAAATTTTAGCAGTCTTACGTAGATCAGTAGACAATTGAAATAAGGTATCCTTACTTATTCAGTACAAAAACTTATACAATACCTTTGCATTACCACAACTGCATCACGGATCTACCCTGCTTATTAAGTTTTTATATTGTTGCCAAAGTTTTTGTTATTACTTATAAAATTCTTAAAAGCCGGCTTTGATACTTTGGTCCAATTTTCGATCGATATCACCCGAACCGGTTTTTCACGTTTCAATTTACAGGCTACAAAGGTGCTAAATTTCATCAAAAAAATGTAAGCCGATTGTGAGCTTATCTGTTTTTGTTATTTTTAAAAGGTTTTGAGAGTCAATAATAGCTTTCTGTAAATGTTTTGTGAAATAAACGTTTTTCATGATATTCGTCGTTTAAATTTTTAAACGGCTACCAATTTGAAAGTAATTGTCTTTGTGTGGCGCATGTGTAAAATGTTATATTTTAAATGAGCATACAAAAATGAGAATTCAATAATTTATCTGTTGCTAAATTTTAAAATTTGTATTAGAAAAGAAAAGAAAATATCGGATATCCGGAAATCTGTGCTTTTCTTGAAATAAATTTTGGATATATGCTTTGTTTTTTACTCTCAGAATGAACTGTTGTTGGATATATATATATATATATATATATATATATATATATATGTGTGTGTGTGTGTGTGTGTGTGTGTGTGTGTGTGTGTGTGTGTGTGTGTGTGTGTGTGTGTGTGTGTGTGTGAGAGAGAGAGAGAGAGAGAGAGAGTTGAGATCTTTACATGAAGTTGTGTTGTGTACTTATGTAACGTATGATTCTCTAAACAACCCCTTCACTCGCCAATAGACAAAGACAATGAAGGGTTGGAGGGATGGTGTAGGCTTTGACCCACTTGAGTACACGATTAAGGTGGAGAACAACAATAGGCTATATATCATAGCCACTAATCACTAGCATGCGTATCCTACCTTACTACTCAGTGCCGGATGTAGTAGGTGTAATAATGTCAGCGAGACAGTTGCGTGCTACGATTATATTTAACATTTGAACTACGTTTAGAAAAAAATATATTTGCTTAGTAATTAAGTTGTATATATAAAGGTAGGCTGCCAAATTTGAAATAAAAGAAATTAATGTCCCTGAATTTATCAACGAATCAGTTATTTTCATTTTCTCTAACTGAATTTATCTGTAGCCCGCTGTGAAGGAGCTTAAGGGCTACAGTGGAGCTAAATTTAATCAAAATTGTTAGAGCCGATCATCGTTTTTGGACATAAAGACTAAAACATGTTCTGAAAAATTGGTCAGACAATCCAATCCAATTGTTAGCGAATTTCCATTGTAACAGCTATTATAGTAACACCCAAAACCAAAACCAATAAATGATGGACTATCCCGACTTCTAGATCACTTTTTAAAGACCCGTTAAACGTTACCTAGCAAAATCCTTTCAACAGTTTCAAAATGGCGGCAAATTAAAAAATCATAACGTCTTGGCCTAAATAAAAAACTACACTTGTGGAACTCGGTGAGTTAACGACAGAAGCGAAGCTTTTGTTAATGAAATCTTTGCTGAATATATAATTAGTTTGAAGATATGTTTACAAATATCTTGTTTTTTAAATAAATAAACCCGTGAACGTAGCTTAGATACTGTAGTTACTTCAGTTGAAGTAAAAGATCAGTTCTTTATATTAATTCGTAACGATCAGCTGATTTCATAGAACAGCTGATACGTGTGATACGTTTCAGGTCATGTTGTTAAGAACTAGGAATATTAACAACAATTAATATCAATGTTTACATTAATTTCGAATGTGTTATAAACGGTTACAACGTGCACGTGTTCTTCAACTAAGGAAAAATACCGAAACCAAAGCAACACAACGTTTTCATATAATAAGCGTGTACTGTTATCGAAAAAGAAGAAGAAAAAGAAAAAGGCAGAAATAGAGAGACGATATTTGTTTGGTCGTTCGTTCCTATTCTCGTTACATAGTTCCGTTCGGAAGACTTTTTTCTGTTCACTCCTCTCGCCAAAGCTGACATTAATAGCTTTGCTTAAAAAAAAAGATTTAATCATCGTAATTAGCGTTAAAACTATATAAATTAGAATTTTTAATTTAAAAAATTCGTTTTTGAAGTTAAGAAATTGAATTTGACGGCGATCCGGGTTAATTTTCACATTTTTAATGTAATTTCAAAGTTGAAAATTATTGTATATACAAGTTTGAGTTCTGGTTATAATGGTGAAATCAGATTTTGTAAAAAAAGGTAGGATAAAGAAATATTTTGGAAATTAGCTTCCATTATGTCAGCGAGACATGTGTTCATGTAACTAAATATTTTTGTAGACGGCAAAATAGTTCCCGACTGTTTTTATTATTTAGAAAATAATATATACACTGTATTGTATGACATGTTAAATGGTCGTAAACCGAGATATGATATTAGGGTGGCGTGTTTGGGTTAAATATTTGTCAAGTTGGTAGAACTGCGCTAATAATGTTGCTAAATAATTATAAGCGTGTTGTTTGTACTGTATAGTAGAGATGTTGGAGGAAGTTATAGAATCTGTTTAATTCTCTATCTGTCTGTCTTGAATACTTGGAATTAATGAAATACAGTCATAAGGACAAAGATTTAGTAAATATCAGGTTCATAGCCGCCTCCCCTAGTTGATAGCGTACTAGGCTTTCAACCCGAGGACCCGGGTTCGATTCCCGGCCAGGGCTTGACATTTTCACACGCTATAAATCATCCCATCGTCTGCATTAGCCCAAGCGTGCACAATAGTCGGACGTTAAACAAAAAAAAAAAAATATATATATATCAGGTTCATTCCAAACAGTTTTATGTATCTTATTTGAAACATGTAAAATACTTTTAAAAATTTTTACTTTATAAATTATCATTATGATACATATTTTTATTTTTCAGAAATTCAAATTTGTAATAAAAACGAATATTAAAGGATAATAAGTGTTGTAAATAGTTATCACTTATGGACGTGATAGAAGCAAATGTCCAAATCAGAACATAATTTAACAACATCAGATAAAAGAACATTTTAAAGCGGCCCATAGACTTTCAGTATCATTGCGCAATATTTTGGTTTGTGCAATATAATTGATCGTGTGTGGGCAATATTGAAATGTTGTGCAATGTATTGGTGATTTTCTAAATCTTGAAAATATATTGTGCAAACGGGAAAATATTGTGCCGTCTGTTGGCAACATTGCACAATATTCCGTACCTTGTAGTATCCAGGCCTAGTACTACGAAATAGTGCATTCCTTGAGACAGTTCAGAGCAGTGCACGTTTCCATAACAATATGACCTATTGACCGAGGTGAAACAGCAGTTAAAAATTTCAGGTCTTCAAAACTATTTCCGGTTGCGAGATATCGTAGGGTTATGGACAACCGTTGACTTGCAGAAATTGCATCGCGCATGATAGTGTTCCTTTTACCAATTTCAGGAGTGACCAAAGCGAGGAGGTCATCAAATAATTCTCCCATCCGTATAAAGTTGCGGAAATCATTTGGTTCAATTACTCTCAGTTCATTGAGTAATTTTCAGTGGGTATACTTCTCCCTATCAATAAACCACTGTTTGGCCAATTTTCTACCTTTCTGCGAGTCCTTTTTCTTTTCTTTTTTCGCACTTGCGGCCACAGAAATTATCACGCAAAACAGTTGACTTTCACCCAACATGTTGACTTTCATGAAAGTCTGGCGGGGATTGTTTGGACAATGTGGTTGTACGTCTGTGCTCGCGATTGCGCAATATATTGTATAATCATCAATATCGCCTCCATAGGGTAAAAGTTTTTGCACAAATCGAAATATTGTACAATAATTTTGACCGTCTACGGGCCGCCGTCAAGATATTGTGCAATCCACATTGCACAATAATATTGAACGTCTATGGGCCGTTTAATATGTGCTTTACAATAAAAATTGAAAATAAAACAGGATTGCTTGAAAATTTATAATATTTTATCTTGAACTTTTTTATATTTTTACGCTGATTATACATTTTCTAAAAAGTGTGAAATAAAAAAAATGTTGTTTGAAATTCGCTCCTATCACGTCAGCGTGAGCTGCGATAATTTTTTTGATGGTAACTAACTTTTGAATCCGTTCTCGTGTGAACGGCTAACCTTATTACCATCGGTTTTAAAATTAAAACGGATTGTTTGACCCAGCAGAAAGCATTGCAACTCGTTAATAAAATACTGCCACCGTGGACGCCGGTTTCAATTTAAAACTTTTTAAGCTTAATTTAACGCGATACTGTTCCATGTTTAACTACAGCACAGTTAATTAGCGTTTAAATTTAAATACAATTATTGCTGAGATTGCTTTGTTAGCTGCATTTTAAAAGTAAAATATCCTGTAATGAATGATAATTTGTTTGCATTCCCTATTCCCTCACCAATGTTACAATCAATTGGAACTGCGTTTGTCGGCACGCAGCTGTCTCGCTGACGTGATTACAACAGATTTTAATGCGATGTATTTACAACACTGAAATTAATCAAAAACGTTATGAATTATTGAATAGTGCTTGTGTTGAAATGAATGAACCTGCCCAACACACCAAGTAATGTATTTATTTGGCCTAAGTAATGTATGTAGCCTAATAACATTGTGATAATGAGCATGTCAACAATGGCTGAGACGAACGTATAACGTGGATTTACATATTAATTGCGCAATGAATACGTAATGGCGACAGAGTTGTCAATGTAGTCGTGACATTATTTTAATTACAACTGTTCAGATTGAAAATGCGATGTTTTCAGTTTGGTTAATATAACGTCAACAGTAGTTTTAAAATTGTGATAACAATGCCCGTTCTATACAATTTACTCCGATATGTTATACGACATGGGAACAATAGTAATTGGTCGGTACTTAAACTCAAAGTAACATAAATCAAAAAAGAACTGCTGTTTAAATTCAAATTTAACTTTCAGTTGTATACCAAGAAAGAAAAATCATTTGCAAAGTTAACATTTTTAAATTTAAGAGTGCTGGAGATTTTTTGCTTTGCTGTTTTATTTTTGGGCTGTTTTTTATTTTGATATTGCTCTATTCAGTTTGTTAAACGAATTTTGATTGAAAAAATATGAATTAAAATGTTTCAGTGAACGATTTCTCATAGCATATAAATTGCGTTATTTGATATTTTTCAAAATGTTCAGTTACTTTTAACCACTTTCGCAGCTGGAATACATAATATATTCTCTCGCCACTACACTTATTAAAAAAAAAATACTCGAAAATAGCAATCTGACCCCTAAGTATGATACCAAACGTAACATAATTCTGAGACATTCATTTTTTGAAATCCTCACTTTTTAACCTTCTGAAAAAAAACATTCTGAACAGCTACAACAGCCTTTAACAATAGCAGCACGCAGCTGTTTTCCTGGTGCTGAAAATGCGTCACATTATATCAACGCGAATTTAATTGTTAAATTCGTTACATAAATTATTATTAAAAAAACATCAAAGTGAATCCCGATTGTCAAAAAAGTTATATTTTTTTGGAAAATTGATTTCATCTGCCTAATTAAATTATCAGATGAAAGATTTCATTCCATTTGTATTTGAAAATTTTAAATTAATGTTAAAGTTGAAGTAAGTTTAAATTAATGTTCATTTTTATTCATAGTTTAAAGTTCTACGGTAAAGAAGTTATTTTTTTCCTAAATTGAACGTTATAATTTTGTAAAGACACATTATGGCAAATATTATACAACTAGAAGTTACTTCTCTTAACTGCTCCATTTTTAGTTTACCCTCTTTTTTTGTAGTACCCGAACCAGAATTATCTGGATGATAAGGTAGATATCCATAATTTTGGTCTGAATCCGTAACGACTGCATTAAAGCCAGGTTTAATTTAAAAAAACAGTGTTCTAGAAAATTAGCTTTTCGTTTTTTTATTACGGCTAGTTCACGAACATTGAGAGAAAGTTTATGCAATTTTCTGCCACTGCTTTTATTAAAGTTACTAAATACAGTATTTAAATAAATACGAGTGAAATTATTATACTCATTCTATGAACGAGATCGTTGAACAATGAGAGAAACTTCGTGCAATTTTCTATCACTGCTTTTATTAAAAAAATCAATATTTAAATACATACGAGTGATAATAAATTAAAACTGTACAAATTGTCAACGAAATTCATTAACTTCACGAATACGAATATAACAGCAAGCTTTCTTATATTCATTCTATGAACGAGATTGTGAAGGCACTGCACCGTTACTAGTTGGCTCTTTGTATGGGCCAACTATGCAGTAGCCTAAAACTGACTACAACAAAATTGTACGTACAATCTAATTTAGTAGTCGTTTGTCTTTCGATAAGATGACTCGTTTGCGTGTGTTTTACATAAGTTATTGTTTTGAAGTGTTGAGATAAGTAACGTCAGACGTTACATTTTATAAATTTGAAAATATTACAGAATATGGTAAGCGTCTTAGCACATAACCTTCAAATATTTGATAGTTGTCAGCAGTGGTCAATGACATTTTTGAAAGTCTGTCTTATATAACTTTTTTAGTGATTTAAAACATATTTAGACTAACACTAATTATAAATTTACATGTTGGCAGAGTTTGGTCTAAACTATGATTCTAATCTAGGTTATTGTTAAAATATCCTAGGTTACGTCGATTGTTGCCTAATTTAGGCTGAATTTTTAAGTCTTTAAAATCAGTTTTTGTTTGTCTGAATAAATTTCAGTTAAGTTCATTAAAATTATCAAATTTATAGACATATTTAAAGAGCCTGCATTAGTAACGAAAATGTTTTGTAGGTTATAAAATTGAATCGTATGTTTTAAAATAAGTAAATCACGTCGAATTGTTATATGGGTCTAATTAGGTTATTCTTAGTGACGAAAACCGCCTCGGTGGCCTAGTTGATAGCGTACTGGGCTTTCACCCCGAAGACCCGGGTTCGATTCCTGGCCAGGGCTTGGCATTTTCATACGCTATAAATCATCTCATCGTCTGCATTAGCCCAAGTGTGCACAATAGTCGGACGTTAAAAAAAAAATCTTAGTGAAAAGTCTAGACTACTTTTACTTTCTCGCCAGGAATACAAAATATAAAATAAAGTTGAGATTTTTGGTGGATCTTACCATTTTCAGATTCAACAAGAATGTTTTTACTTAGATGTCTGTCCGTCTTCTAATAGCGTATGGCTGAAGACTATTGACGAATTTTGAATATTTTGAATAACCTTTGGTCTTATTTGCTTATCTGTTTGGTTCTATCGTCTCTGAACTATTTTTAAGTTACAAAATGAATAATAATACAAACTTTTATTGTAAAAAATCTGTTAATATTAAAAACTTACCAATATTTTTTCTAACAATTTTTATTCAATTTTGTTGAAATACTATAACTACCCAAACAAAATGCGTTATCACTATGTACCTCTTATACAATTTATGTCCTATACATCCGTTATATAGGCTACCTTGACCAAAGAAAGTGGAAGATTATGACTAAATTTAGTGTTCACAGCCCCTTCAGACATTGGTTAGCTAGTACAGGTCTGTGGTTCGGTCGAGACCAGTTGGGGAGGGTGTTAGGTCATATATCTAATTTTATTTTTTAATGTTAATTTTGTTCAGTCTCTAATGAAGATGTTAGATGTTACCGAAATGTATACCAGAATAAAGTAATTTGACAGTTATGATTCTTAATTCATTCTTTTCATATTAGTTTAGTTATCTTGTCAGTATGTAGTTATTTTCATTTTGTGGCAATGAGAGGCTCTTTTGTCATCGCCTAAACAACATAGGAATTAAGTTCGACAACCTAGTTCCGCTTACTAACACCTAAACAACCAGGCTAAAAATCCCCGAACTTCTCTCCCGGCTTTGAAACAACTTAAGCCTGCCAAACCTAGTACACTCCCGTCAACCAATACCCAATTCCGATTGGTTCGCAATGTCCGCGTATCTCGGGTCTATAGTACTTTTGATTGATACATTTCTGCCCAGGAATTACTATCGGTGCATCACCTCGCATCTTCCGCACACAATAGCTTCATTCTGATTAATAATTCTTTCTCCAGTTCTAATAATGGAATTCTGAGAAATTATGGTCCTGCCATAATTTCGAGTAGAAATACAGGTCGAAAATTGTTGTTGGGGAGAACATCGAGGAGGGCCACTCACTACAAAACAACTATATAAGACAGTACAACTTGCTCGGGAGCAAATAGGAGTCCGGTAAACTCTAAACAAGAAGCGAATTTCTTTCTTCATTCCGAACCAAAAAGTGCCTCGCCAGCCCGCGGCCGACCTGATAAAACACCTAGACTTCTAGTTCTCCCAGAGACCACAACACATTATGATTAGGCTTACCATTTATTATGTTTTGTCAAGACCGTGATATTGTACTTCAGAATATTTTTTTATTTGAATGGTATTATTTTATTTTTTTGTTGAACTATTACCATTTTAATATTCGAATAAAGTAAATACCTTCTATGTCCTGTAATGTTCAGTTACAAATTAGGCCTATACAAATATTTGTAACCTAATTTCCGTAGTCGAGTTGTAATCGTGTAAACAAAAGTGTTTGTATTTACATATTTACATGATGGTAGTTGCACATACATATCGGTAACGTTCTGTAAATACAGTAAACAGAAATGAAAATGTGTTTAGTTTTGTTAATTGTTTGGAGTAACCTATTAATTAATTCATTAGGCTAAGAAATAAGTTTATAGAAAAATTAGACACCTAGGAAATAAATAAAACACTTTTTTACAGACATAAGTTTACTTTCTAAACTAAAAAAAGTTTAGAAAAATTTTTAGTATGGTGATCGCGAAGAAATATATGTTACTATTTTTGTAAACATGGTATCCAGACAATATTGTAGACCTATATAATTAACCGAATTTCATAAAATGTTACTTGTAGATCTGGCTTGCTCTATTGAAAAAATAAATATAAATTTATAATCCATTGTACACAGTTTTACCGTTATAACAGAAATCGGTTCGGCAGTAAATTATAAATAAATAAAACTTGACTGTCTTTAGTTTTCGAGTTACCTTCAAAACAGTGAATTTCTTTTTTCAAACTTTGGTAAACTAACTTTATATTTCTTCATAT
Organism: Callitettix versicolor; assembly: GCA_022606455.1. Lineage (NCBI taxonomy): Eukaryota > Metazoa > Arthropoda > Insecta > Hemiptera > Cercopidae > Callitettix > Callitettix versicolor. The sequence continues at coordinate 71,922,906 of CM040187.1, read as the reverse complement.
AGCCCATCGCTGAATATTAAACAAAATTTTATATAGAGTTATGTTAGTTATGTTCGTGTTAACTTCAGATGGCTTGGTTTATATCCAATAAATAAACTTACAATATTCATCACAAAAATTAATGTTTAGACCTTTTTTTGCTACTCTATCTTTGACTTCACAAAGAGTCACCACATAGTTTGATGTGTAGATCTATGTATTTGATACTATTCCTTTGACATCCCAGTCACCACACAATTTGATGAATAGGTCTATTTCTTTGTTACTATTTCTTTGACATCTCAAAGAATCACCCTGCAATTTTATGTGTAGATCTATTTATTTGTGACTTTTTTTTTGACATCACAAGAAGTCACCGTACAGATTGACGAGTAGATCTGTTTATGTGTTACAATTTCTTTGACATCAAAAGAGTCACCACACAGTTTGATGTGTAGATCTATGTATTTTGCTATTTCTTTGACATCACAAAGAGTCACCACACAGTTTAATGTAAAAATCTATGTATTTGTTACTATTTCTTTGACATCGCAAAGAGTCACCACACAGTTTGATGTATACATCTATGTATTTGTTAGTATTTCTTTGACATCGCAAAGAGTTACCACTCAGTTTGATGTGTAGATCTATGTATTTGTTTACTATTCCTTTGACATCGCAAAGAGTCACCACACAGTTTGATGTATACATCTACGTATTTGTTAGTATTTCTTTGACATCGCAACAGTCATCACACAGTTTGATGTGTAGATCTATTTATCTGATACTATTCCTTTGGCATCGCTAAGAGTCATCACACAGTTTGATGTGTACATCTATTTATTTATTACTATTTCCTAAACATCGCAAAGAGTCACCACACAGTTTGATGTATACATCTATGTATTTGTTAGTATTTCTTTGACATCGCAAAGAGTTACCACTTAGTTTGATGTGTAGATCTATGTATTTGTTTACTATTCCTTTGGCATCGCAAAGAGTCACCACACAGTTTGATGTATACATCTACGTATTTGTTAGTATTTCTTTGACATCGCAACAATCATCACACAGTTTGATGTGTAGATCTATTTATCTGATACTATTCCTTTGGCATCGCTAAGAGTCATCACACAGTTTGATGTGTACATCTATTTATTTGTTACTATTTCCTAAACATCGCAAAATGTCACCACACAGTTTGATGTGTAGATCTATTTATTTGTTGCTATTTTTTGACATAGCAAGGAGTCACCATGCAGTTTGATGTGTATATCTATTTATTTGTTACTATTTTTTTGACATAGCATAGAGTCACCATGCAGTTTGATGTGCAGATCTATTTATTTTGTTACTATTTTTTTGACATAGCAAAAAAGTCACCATGCAGTTTGATGTGTATATCTATTTATTTGTTACTATTTTTTGACATAGCATAGAGTCACCATGCAGTTTGATGTGCAGATCTATTTATTTTGTTACTATTTTTTTGACATAGCAAAGAGTCACCATGCAGTTTGATGTGCAGATCTATTTATTTGTTACTATTTTTTTGACATAGCAATGAGTCACCACACAGTTGAATGTGTAGATATATTTATTTGTTACTATTTTTTTGACATAACAAAAAGTCGAGCAGTGAAATGTGTTATATTTAGGCGCAGGACTATAAAGTACTGTAGGCAGGGTACTGTATTTCATTTCCCCGAAGTGTAAGTAATCCCGGACACAGATATTTCAGTGCGGGACGTCAACGCGCTCAGAAGTAAACAAAATAATCCCGTTACGTCAGAGTGTAATTTGCTGCAACTGGTAGCTTTGAAAAATAGGGTGAGGCGTAGTAACATATCCTTGTAGTAAGGCTGTCTTTTAGCCCAGTCTTTACTTAGGTAAATGCATTTTATTCTTTCGATAAAAACCCGATGAAGCCGTTTTTAAAAATTAGATCTCAATTTTCAAGCTTTTCAGTAACTAAGCGGATATTTTGGGATTATTTGAGTAGTTTAAGTAGATCTTACATCACTTACAAACTGCGTACGTTACAACCGATTTTAACAGTTTTTTTTTTAACAATAATGGACTTGAAGAACTTCTATGAATAACAATTACAAGATATTGACAAACGTAATGAATCAGTAAATTATTGAAGGTCCCTAGTCTCCAGCGTTGTACACAGACATGCAAATGAATGTGGATCCGAATACTAACAACGTTTTGATCTCGGTGAACCGACCTGAAGATCCCTGAAAATTTAAGATCGATTTTTTCCTCCATAACTTCACTTTCTTTATGCATTTATATTTTCTTGTTTTCGACTAGTTATATTAGAAGAAGCAATAATATAAATCAAAATAAAATAACAATGATGTGAACCTAAAAGGTCTCTTTAAATAATAAATATAGACCTATACGTCCCTGTAGTTTAAAATAATAATGTTATTGTCACAAACATGACGGTCATTGTTTCATTTTCATAACGCATTTTTGTGTAAATCGAAACTCCTAGAAACGATTCCTAGCCTATGTCTATTTCGATTAATCGATTTTCTAAATATTTTTTCTATTTTCGAATTGTTTTATTTTAATTTATAGTTATAGTACAGTTCTTGTAGTTATAGTAATGTGTCTTGCAATGCCATTTGTAATTTTTATATTGAGGAAGCTTGTATACTGCTTGCTAAAATCTTGTAGATTTTATATTTGAAACGTTAAAACCATCTACAAGTTATGAGGTATTTTTTTTAAATGTATTAACTATGACTTGTGTTTTTCTAGGTAAGTGAACTTACCGGATAGTTTGTCTTCATAATGGTAAATATACCTAATATTTTGTTAATTAGTTATTGTGTGATCAGATTAATAAGGAAACTTTTTTTTTAAGGCGAAAAGCACATTGAGGTTATTCGCCTCCCTAATGTAAATGTGAATGTAAAATGTTAAAGTTGTAAGTTTAGTGTTGTAAGTGTAGGTCTAAGTGTTAGCTTCGGGTACCGCGAGGGACGTCTAAATCCTCTCAGTAGGTGCAGCTAGTCTGCATCCCTCTACGGGGATAAGGAAACTTCAATCAAAATCCTTACGTTTATTTATAGAACCTGTACATTCGTATAAATATTGTAGCCGATAACCGAGTTGATCAAAACTGCAAGCTTTTTTTTTTAAATTCTTAAATTTCTTCATTGGTATCCAAAAGGTACCAATAAATAGTTGTATGGTAATTTTTTTTTAAAAACTAGTTTTCGAATTATATTTGTGTGAATACGGATTTCTTCGAGTTTTTGAATTAAAAAAGGTTTTCCTTACTTCTCTAATTGTATACCTTTGAACCCGTAAAAATCTGTATTGGTTCATAAAAATGCTCTGATTTACCGTTTACGCGCTAGATTCGCATCCGACAGACATATTTATGAGTCCATTGTACATTCTGAAGGACTTATGTGAGGAATGACTTATTCTAACTTATCTACTTTAATTTCAATTCCAAATTGTTAACCAGTTTAGACTGAATGCTTTCCAGGAGTGTACCTTAAACGTTTTCGCCTTATTTTACTACATGCGTACAATAATAGACTATTATCTGGCGAAAGAGGTCACCCCTTCATGCTCGGCTCGGCTGGTGCTCTTCAGTTAATGAGATTGTCATACAGCCATTCCGGTTTACAAATTAAATTTGTTTAAACGTTTACCGTATTTACTACTATTAAATGATAATAAACTGTAATAAGTAATCTAACTGTAATAGTAAATTAACTAAACAATAAATAATTGTTCACAGTTAGACAGTAAATAGTTGAAAAAATGCTTGTGCAGTCAGTCGTGTTTGTTTTGTTTTTGTCGATTTACTCTCAAAGCTACATTACAAAAATATGATAAAGGCCTACTGACTCCAGTTATGATTCTTCATAAGAAATCAAAAATTTAGGCAAATTTTATGCCCGACTTTACAAAACTAAGCCAGTTTTCTTAGTTTTTTTTTTAACGGAACAATGTTTTGGCAAAATAATTGAATTTAGGAAACGTATTTAATCCTTACTGCTGCATTTGTTTGTGTAATTTTAACGCTAACAAATCACTTGTTTTATTAAATATAACGTTGGAATAGTCACGTGATTGTTTCTTTGCACATTCACCAAGCGATATAATTATTAGGCCACTATCCGATAAAGGTTATTTATTGTAATTTATTATTAATAATATTATAGCGATTGTTCCCCTTTAGCAGAGCGATTGAACTTGAAATCAGGTTCAAATTGTTTTATATCTTCGGCTGCCTTTCTCTTTTTTCTTTCCCAAATCTCTTCAACCTCACGGAGTGCTCTTTCTTCCATTCATCTGTCCATTTTCTTCCAAGTTGTAGCGATGTTCTCTGCTCAAACTTTACATTCGTAATTTTATTCCGGCACTCGGTGTGGTCTTCCAAATTTTCTATGTCGATCTGTTGTAAGTCTCTCTGGAGTCTGTCAGCCATTGTGTGCTGCATTTACTCTTTGTTATGGCGTCGAGTACTTCCTTTACAGTTATGGAGTTTTCCATCCTGTAAATGTTTGCGTAAAACTTTGTTCACCGTTTTCTGATTTCTTCTCTTATTGTGTGGGTCTTTTGATAGAAATCTCTTCATCTAAACGCCGTTTAATTGAATGACTCGTAAATCTTCCTGAGATGTTTTCGTTCCTTCGTTTCGCTTTACTATTTTCCTAATTTTGGAATGATCGTCGACTGCCGTTGTTTCGGCTGCGTAGGATGCTTCTGGAAGAATCACTGTTTTATAGTGCCTTATAGAGCCTTAATGTTGTGTCTGTCGAGACGCATTTATTGTTGTAATGAACCCAAGTAAGCTTGTAGGCCTTCTGGAGCTTGGTGGTTCTTTGTTCATTAGCGATTCGGTTAGTCCTAAGGACTGTATGATTTCGCCAAGGTATTTTAAATGTCGGACTTATGTGATCTTACCGTGTTGCTTGATTAATTGGGGTTTATTTTTTGGCCGTCTTTCCATATATTTGAAATAAAGAGTCCATTATATTGGGAGTCTCTTTCATAAAAGATATGCAGTCCGGGTTTTCTGCATTTCATGTAGTTACTCCACTACGTGATTCGCTTCAGTTATGTTGTCTACGATAATTGAAATATCGTCCGCTAAAGCGAAGCACTTGACTTTAATTCGGTTCTTTTTTTTTATATCAATTTGGATATCCTTTACGTGAGATTTTTTGTCATTTAATAATAAAATAAGTATAGAATTAATCGTTGCAATGACGGATTAATGCCATTTTGTAGGGGGCGGTGGGTTAGACGATTCAATGTAAAAGAGGGCTGCCTAGGGGGTGACAATTTTTGAAATAATACGTTCAAAAACTAGCACTATTAAGCTGTTTTGAGAATTAAAACACATAAAATAAACGTAAAAATTACTCCATTTTAAACAAATAAAAAATCACTTAATTTTCCTAGATTCCTAATTTTTAAAACTTTTGCAAAACTGCTCCATTTACATAACTTAACCTCTTCTCAGTAAACCTATCTGTAATGTTTTATATATAGCTGCAGTTACTCCAGTTTCTTTAACCTTACGGTTAACGCTGATCCTTGGTCCTCATTGGCCTAAGCAAGTCCAGTTAAGCGTCACAACAATTTCTCAACCAAGTTTTGATCAATTTTAAAGTCGATAAAGATCTTTCTGTTGTTGCAGTTAAAAGAAGAGAGAATCAACATAAAATATATAATTGATTAACCCCGTTCTCACCCTCAGTACAAGCATGTCAAAGTACACAAACTTACATTATGCACATACTTGGTTGAGATCGGGTGACCTGATGAGTTTTTGGAACCCTCAGAGGCCTTTGACTCTTTTCCTCGAAGCTGGGCTACTTCCCCTTTAAGGAAGTCAAATAGGATCTTTTACATTTTTTTTGTTGTCTTGGGAGGGGCGGTCGCCCCTTCATCCCCCCTTTAATCCGTCCTTGAATCGTTGCCTAATTTGGACCACTAGTAGCTACTTCGTGTGTAGTAGTAGTGTACTTCGTGTAGCCTTCTGTTTGTGTATTGTGTAAGCGTTTACCGCAAACAACGGACATGCGCCTAAAGGACTTAATGTATAGTCTAATGTTTCAGTTAGCTTGGGTCGTACAGTATTTGTTTTCTTCGATTTATTATGTATTTAGTTCAACATCTCTGGAATACAGTACAACCAAGTAACAGTGTACTTTGCAACGCTAAATTAACTTTCTGCAAACATTCGTGTTAACTTAGCCTAATACAAACTACACAGTTGTAGCGAAAAGCTTACAAACTAAATTTCTCGTGGCGTTTAAAATTATGAAATTATAATATCTAAGTTCTAAAACTTACAGAGTATTTTTTTCATTAAAACTTCTTTCAAGAGCGAAGAAAAATGTAAATAAAATCATTTAAATACATTTATTGACATATTTGTCGCGTGTAAGAAAGTTTTTCAAATTTTAAATAATTGACCTTTCAGCTTTCTTGATGACGCATTGAAGCGAATTTCTAATAGTACTTTTTTCTTATCTTCTTATTTCATTACTGTAAAAAGCTTTAAAACCAGAATATATTAGCACTTAAAAATTTCAAATTGCATTGAAAATACGAAAATGAGCCCTGACCGCAGTCAGATTGAACTCCTTAATTTCAACGGATTTTGAACTTTCAGATTTGTTAGTTTGTGCGGTTTTTAACGCTGATTACGGGAATAACTCAGATATTCAAAAATATGAATAACAAAATAGCAATGGATTTTGAAGTTTGAAATGACCGCCATTTTGAAACTATTAAACACGCGCACGCGCGCACACACGCACACACACACACACACACACACACACACACACACACACACACACACACACACACACACACACACACACACACACACACACACACACACACACACACACACACACACATACATACACACACAGTAGGCCTATATATAAATTTTAACTGTTCTCCAATAGAAGATTTACAGATCAGGGTCGGACTGACTTCAAGGTCCCCGGGTAGATTTTACCATGATATCAGCTCCAAAATTTTACAGTAATGGTAACTACGAATCAGCAATACAATCCGTATACATTTAAATTTTCAAATTTGATTGTTAAATTTTAAATTCCCAACTTTAATATAAAATATAATTGAATATTTCAATGATTTTTCTTGATCGCCATTTTTTAATGAGGTATAAGAAAGTAAGAAAGGTGTAAGCAGCAGGGGAACTTTTAGAAGCGATATCGTGTATCACTCCTGTGTAAAGGATCGTGTTGGTGTGTGCACATTATAAATTTAAATACGGCATTAGCCGGTTGTGTGGATTCCGCTACCGACTTTAAAGTGCAAAGTTTAAGTGCGTAGACTGGCGAGAGTATATAACCACTTTTATTAGTCAATTCTCGGTAGTTAACACCATTTTATGTTGCTTTATTATTTCTAGAGGCAGATGTTGAGACACACACACACCGTTCATCTATCTGTTGCCAGTATATTTTACTAATCCACTAATAATATCCAGCACCTAGCAGCATGTGTTTTGATTCCACTGACACTAATTTTTATTCTAAGGTTGACTACTTGCCTGCTGTCACTAAAGTCCCCCTGCTCCCTCGTAGCACAACCTATCTTCAAACCTGGTGATTTCGTTACTTTCACCATACCTGTCTCGGGTTTAATGGGTTCGTTGACGGAGATGGTAAAATACAAGTCTGGATTCCAGTTAATTTACACAGTTAATCTATATCTTAAAACGCTTTTATTCAAAAAAAACTAATTGATTTTTAAATGAAATAAAATTCTACAATATTTTCTCTTCTTATTAATTACACATTCTAAACAAACTGAATTTGTATAATTTAATATATTTAAATTCAAATAATACATGGTATTCCTTTACTAAAATTGTTAATTTCCATAAGAGAGTTACTTAAAGTAGTCAGTTAATAACCTCAATTAGATCTTGTTTTTACGCTTAATATTATGTAATTCCAAATAATAATGTTACTAAGTGCTTATCGTAATAGCGGCAAATTGATTGATTTTTATCTGTTAATTTTCGTTCAATTCAAATTTTTTCAAAAGAATATCGCAAACAACTAATTACTTATAATATATTCATAACAGCATAATATATTTTGTTATCATAAAATTCACAACTTTAAATTATTTGATTCCTCTGTTAGCGCTCAAAAACCCATTCGATTTTCAATATTTATTACTTATATTTACATCAGTCAGATTGTTTACCAACTTCCTACTTTTATCAATTATCAGATTAATTTTATCGAGATAATTAATCTAAACAATTATTAATGTTATCCAATTATTTATTCATCCATTTTACGAAATCTCTCATTGTATCAATTTATTTTATTTTAATTCCAATAATTAGTTTTATCAGAATTGGTTGTACAGTTATTGTACTTGAGGGTTGCGTTTTCATTTCATTTTGAATTTGAGTAAAGGAATTCCCACATTTGTACGAGACAAATTTTATAAGACTAACCAATTTAATAGAACGCAAGTCGTCAGCTGTACCTTGTAATGTTGTGATTGATTTCTTTAACTGGCCGACTTCTCCTTCATTGGTCTTGGCCGCCATTGAAGATCTCGACCGTAGTCTGCGGACACGTTAGTGTTAGGACGTACCGTAGTGAAGGCATCAATCTTCTAAATGCCACGCGCAAGATGAACTCCTTGTAGAAACGATCCTCGTGTTTCAACCTCCGAATACAGTAGTCCGGAGTACACTTTGAATACAATTTACTCCACGCGACATTTCTTTGAGTTTATGCTTAATTTATATTAATTTATATATATATATATATATATATATATATATATATATATATATCAGTTATCAACGAAGGTGCTGATCACTGTCGGATGATCAGAATACGTAAGCAGGCTTCGGTAATTTCACCTCCTCAACACTTCTATTTGCTACCAGATCTCGAAATTCAGTGCCTGTATATCCTTTCGAATAGTCCAGATTTGGCGGTACACCAGGTGTGCCAACCTAAAAAACCAAACTTCCCTTTCAGGGAATCTTTGTTGTACTTGGTAGCGTTCAGGTCCTGGAGACGTTTCCAACGACGTTGCTGAGTTAACACATCGATTGAGGTGTTTTCCGAATGAATGACGTTCTTAATTCCTCTTATCTGTGAAATGAATTAATTTCGTATTCATTAATTTACCTCCCTCTGTGCTTTCAAGCTGATTACAGTGACTTCTACGCTCTGATTGGGTTGAGCCGCCAACCTTGAGAGTCAGTCCCCAGTTCAGTGTTCCAACGAATTTCTGTATCTACGGTTTTGTAAATTGATTTCTGCTTTAGAAGCGTCATTTTGTTCAGCTCCTTTTCCTCATCAAATAGAAATTTTAATGGAGGTTGCCAGATGTTTTTCATTGTTTTAAGAGATTTTATTTTTCTGATTTGATTCGTTTAGTTCCTAATAATATTTTATGTCCACCAGCATATTCAGGTTTTACGCTTATGTTTTACAAGTTATTCACCTAACTTGTTATTAGCCCATAAAAATTGATTTTTGTTTTTGTTTAATTACTCCTAATTACTTTTGTTATTGTTTTAATTACATAATCCTTTGTTTAAATTTAATTATCAGCTTAATTCATCTTTTATACGGTAATTTATTTCCCTATATAATGTTACAATTATTTTCTTTAAACTGCAAAGTTTTATTTAAATCAGTTTTACTGTTTTCGTGACATTTTTGTGTCGTTTAGGATACCGTGTCCTCCGTAGCAAAACTATTCATATCAGTTTTAATTCGTCTGTGTTAATCACATCATCTTTAATAAATATAGCCTATATTATTTATTGATATATAATATATTAGGGGGTTGTTTAGTGCAAATGTATTGAGATGCAGCTCCCGACTGCATTTAAATAGTTAATCGAAGATCACAATTTTCTAAACGATAAAAGATACATTGTGCAATATTCAAATTACCTCGAATATTTGTCAGGGATATACTGCACTATAACATAACAAAAGAGTTGCGTTATTCTATAAACTTAACTTGTAAATTCATAATGTATCAACTCAACAGTCGGAAAATATTTTTCAGAACTTTATTCTAATAACTTGTTTGTATTTTGTTAATTGTATTTTTGTTAGCAGTCGTGTTTTTTTAAGTATTTAGTTTTATTTAGTTATTTTTTCCATATTTTGTATGTCCTTCAAGCTGAATATGATATAGCTACTTTACCTGTTACACAGCTAAGACACATTTCTTATGCATTTATAATAATTTATAACTGGAAGTGATTTCCAGTTTCAACATACTCACGCGCGCGCGCACACACACAACAATCCTTTCAAAACATACTCTAAATATCGGGTTCGGCGTTAGGCCTGATGATTTCTCCAATTACAGTCAGCTATCAAATTTGCTTATACGAAGGCACTTTAGAAGTTCAAATTACATTAGAAATTTAAAGTTCCACTTGAGCAAAGTTTAACGCTGATTACGATGGTGAAATTAGATTTTTTAAAAGTTATGACTTTTTGTAAGATTTTGAGAGGACGCCATTTTAAAACTGTTGGACGCATTTTGCTCTGTGGCAAGAACCACATATTACTAATTTACGTAGTTACGTCAATGAATTATCAGCATCATAATGTCGCTCAGCGATGCACTCGAACATAATTTCTCGCATATTTCTCGCGCGACTTCCCAGATCACGTTATCTAAAGAAGGTGTAAAGAAGGAGAAACAAATTAGGCGCCTAAATTCTTAGCCACTGTCTGGCCGCTCGCCAGTGTTTAGCTATAAATTTAGTTGTGACATTTCTGTACGCCGTTAAGCTATCCCGCCCTTAGCCTAGTAAGTGTTGAAATCATTTACAAATGTTGCGGTCAAATTAGATCAACCTATTCCCGGCAAGTGTTGAAACGTGTCCGTGAATGTGACGTGTTACCTGTTGTTTTATGCAGCTGTTTTCATTTTCTCTCGCAGTATACTGCAATTATAAGCGTAGTCTGTAAGAAAATGTGGCGATTGTATAGAAAATTAAATTTTGAAATTGATAAGCTGTATATGTTTTCAGTTCCCACGAGTAAAAAAAAGAATGTTGTAAACAGCCAGATGTTAAACAGGTCATGGATGTCTGTTTATTTTTAATATGTATGGCCCACCTCCAAAAAAAATTACGGTTCGTTTTCTGTCAAAAAAAGCGTAATTTCTCAAAATTGGTTTATAAGATTTCATTCAAATTTTGACAAATAAATAAAATCAGTTATACAATGTATGCTTGATTTACAAAATTATTATTTATTTATTTTATAATATTACAAATCTCTGGTTTATTATTCAGTTTATGCTTCGGCTAGCTTTCAAATTCATAATCGCTTAACGTTACTAAAAACAAATCTTTATAGAATCTTACAGTTCAATTCTAAAACTATACTGACATTCATTTTAATAACTAGATGGATAATGTGCGGGTGAAAGATCAGAGGTGATTTATGAGTGATTTAACAAAATAAAATGATGAATTTAAATTTATGTTATTGTACGTTAGGTTGGTTTTCAAACAGTCTGTAAATTTTCACTAGTTGTAATAAAGTGTTCGTAAGTTTTTTTTGGATTAATTATGTCCTTAAGTGTGATGAATAAAGCCACTGATGGATTTTTGAATTTAGTATTAAACAATATCACTCATCAAGTTTGTAACGCTTACATTTATATGTTACCTGATATATTACTTTATTATTTTCTGTAAACTGAATTCTGTTGAGTATTGCATTAGCCTAGTGCAGTTTCAAGTTGGTTTCTTAATTTGTTTGACTCTTGGTTAACAAATGCTTCTTTCATGATGCTTAATTATCTTTTTTTAAATGTTTAACTTCTTTCTTCAAAAGCTTGGACCGGAATAATCTAAATTCACAATGACTTCTTCAATATTGAGTTTTTCCCTTCATTTTTGTTGTTGTTCTTATTCTTCTACAAACTATTAGTTCTTCTTTATTCTTCTTATATATTCATCACTTATTGAGTTAGTTCTTTTATATGACATTTACATTAGCCTAATTATGATGGTTACAATGTTATTATGAATATGACATTTAATTTAATATGGATTGCGAATGAAAATGGGCTATGGGTGTTTTCTTTATTTAAGGTGAGTTAAGGGTTGGGTGATTTATGATATGTACCCTGAGGTGATTGGATATATTTACCTATAATTGAAATTGCGGTGTTATTACAGGGAAGAAAAATAACTCGTCAGACTATTAAATTTATGAAATTAATACCATTCGTACAGTTTTATAAACAACATAGTGCAATAATTATGTGTTAGATTTCTTCGTACTTCTCGTAATTTTTGGGAGCGGATCCTACGGTTGTTCCATTTTTAAAATTATTATTTAATTAATAATGAAATATTTATATTATGATTGTTATTATTTTGCGTAAATTCATGTGGGAAAGATGTTTCTTAGCTAAGATGTTACTTTCTGACTAGCTCACACCTCCAGTTATTGAGACTGATCACATGTACGTATTAATTGTTTCTGTTTTTTGTGTTTTAGAGCTTAACCTTATTGAATTTTGTTTAGGTTAAACACTGAAGACACTTTGTAATATTGTGTATCGGTTTGTACACGTGTCCGAATAAATAAACTTGTTCGTTTATATCTCACTCTAAACTATAAGTTATATGAAAAATGTAATAATTCATAATTTAATAAATTTCCACGTTGGCGCTTAACCTTTTTTTTAATAATTCCTTGACGGAAGTAGAAATTCTCTAACTAAATTATCCTCTCTAACTGTGAAACCGATTTCGGAGGGAACCGTTAAGAGTTTATGAGTTTTATCCTGTAAGTTCTGAACAGTAAAAAGAAATTAAGGGGATGATGTTTCTTTTCAATGACACTGTATATAATAAACACTAAAGTATTATTCCCTTGCGTTGTACTCTCTGAACACCCCAAATCCGCCCTAACGCAAAACGTTTCAATATTTCACCTCCCTGTTACAGTACAACCCGCAACCCTGTCAACCAATAACGGGTTAACTCCCCTCTTCACCGTGCTTAATCCACGTCAAACGATAGCTTGACACAAAATTTCAATCTTCAGACACCCCGGGGTCCTGGATTTAGTTTGATTTAATTTCTTGTTTGCTTGGCCCCCTCGATCGTCGTTTCTATGGTTGCGTATTTGTTGTCGACACAGTGAAATAATCTTACGTCAGTCTTTCTATTGGTAACTTGAGATTTTGTACATCTGCATTTCTTTGTACAGGTTACTAAATTTCGACACTGCTGACGATTTTGTAGGCTACCCGAAAGGGGTTGGAGTATTAAGTGTAACTTGAAAGTCTTAAACACACACACACACACACACACACACACACACACACACACACACACACACACACACACACACACACACACACACACACACACACACTGCAACGGCCAGTTTCCAAACTGCCTAACAGAAAACAATTTTTTTAAAAATTAGTAACCAAATGAAACTAAAAATAGGCTAAAGCTCAATGCAGGAGGGCTTATCTGTGTAATTACAAGATAAATGGGTCATAATCCTTGAAGGCTCATAATTGTGTGTATTAAGAGATAAAAATGTTTTTCAATTAAGGAATGTATAAGTAAATTTAGTTATTTTTTGAGTACAGTTTATGAGTGGCAGTTCTTTTAAAATTATGCTAGTGACATAGGCTATGTCTAACGTTTGAATATTTGGTTGTTACTGTGGTTTTTGTAGTTTGGAATTGTTTAAAAAAATCTGTTAATAGAAATTACAGATGTTTGGACATTGTGAAATACGAACCTATTTTTATATAAATACATTTGATAATATAGCGGTGTTTTGTATTAATGTATTTTTAGTTAAAATTGACTACATTAATTCCTTTAAACTGGTGAACAAGAGTGAATAATAAGACGTACGATCTGTTGGTTTTTGTTTCTAATGGCAGATATATTACGTAGTAGTCACTGACAGAAACTAATTAAATGTGTCGCAAACATTTTAATTGAAATTATTTCAAAGTTGAAATCTTAGTGTGACATTTGTTACAAATTTATCCAGTGCATTTAGAATTTGAAATAGGAACATATTTGCGGAATTATGAATGTCAAATGTGTAATTTTTATTCTTATCTAGAACTTTATTACGTTACCAAAACTGCTGTGTACTAAGTTAATTTGAAATTACAGAGACGTTATGAACTGTGGAATTAATTGGTATCAAATGTAATCTACCAAACTAATAAGTAGCTTAGATGTTCAGATTATTTAAGATTTGGTATTTTTCAAATGACACACCTCGGGAAGAAAATATAAATAAATACAAAGTGGAAAATACATAAATACGCGCGCATACACACATGCACACACAATCCAATGACCCATCATTTTAATAAAAATTTCTATGTATATATTACATAGCTCGTCATTGGCACCAAATTCATTAAGGGTACAAAGTATTATTTTCATTTAGGGTAACAGCGGTTATAGGCAAAAATAAATTATTGAAAATTTTATTTCTTATAAAAATACATGCCTTTTTTTAAAAACTCATGTTTTAATAATTATAGTTTATGTACATTTTGTTACTAATTACGACGGTGATAAATATGTGTTCTACTTTTTTTTTAAATTGTATTCAAAACTTTTAAATGAATGAGCGAGCGTTGCTGGTTAAGAAAGTTGTCCGAGTCACAAAGTTTACCACCAAAATAACTTTCTGTGCCAAAGTTGATTTTCGCTTATTTAAACTTTTGTTAAGTGAAATTATTACTTGTTGGTTTTTTCGAATCACTTTTCTGTAATACCTAAAATAATTGATGATAGGACTTTCTTCTAAGGCCCTTTTGCAACAATATGCAAACAGCCGCTGGGTAGAAAACCCGCGGATTTAGTACCTTAATTAATACTTGTAAATTGAATAAACTATGTTGGTGTTAAAATGTATTTCAAATTTTAGAAAATTTTAATTTGGCTATTTCAACAAACCAATTATTGGATTGTTTCGATAATCCAATAATTAAAAACTATTTTTAAGCTGACATAGAAAACTTAAAACAAAGTATATGTACTTGATGTCAAGTTCAATGTTTTTGAAAGTAGCCTACATATTGAAAAGTTCAGTTTTGACTGTTATTTCTTATAATAAAAATGGTTGCAAAACAATTTCATTAATATAATAATTACAATATATGTTGTAGTTTCTGAGAGAAATAGAAGACCGGGTGTTTACCAGGTCGGCCGCGGGCTGACGAGACACTTTTCCGGTTTGGAATGGTGAAAGAAATTCGCTTCTTGTTTAGAGTTTACCTATTTATTCCCGAGCAAATTGGTTTGTGGTGTCTTGTATAGTTGTTACGGGTGTTGGTAGGCTGCATGTCGTTATGTAGTGGGTGGTCCTCTTCGACGTTCTGCCGAACAACGATTTTCGACCTGTATTTATACTCGAAATTATGGCGGAAACCATAATTCCTTAGAATCCCATTGTTAGAACTAAAGAAAGAACGCACTAATCAGAATTAAACTGTTATGTACGGGAGATGCGAAATTATGTGCCGGCAGTAAAACTGGGCAGACATGTATCAATCAAAAGTACTATAGATCCGAGATACGCGGGCACTGCGAACTAATTGGAATTGAGTATCGGTTGACAGGAGTGAACTACGTTTCGCAGGCTTAGGCTGTTTCAAAGCCGTGAGAGAAGTTCGGGGATTTTTAGCGTGGTTGTTTAGGTGTTAGTAAACAACCTGTTTAGGCTGTGTAACTCAGTTCCTATATTGTTTAGGCGATAACATATATGTATATATAAGTTATGGTATGGTTTCGGGGACGTCGCTTTTTAAAAAACAACTTTTTTAATAATTAAAATAAGACTTTAATATCCACTTAAAACTTATAATAATTATTCAAGTTCGTCTCATATGTATTGAGATGCGAACTGAGTGAGACCTGGATTCACACTGTTTACACACAAAGTTTACAATAATTGTCTATATAACTTATATATATATATATATATATATATATATATATATATATATATATATATATATATATATATATATATATATATATGTATGTATGTATATATATATAATAACTCAACAAACACCAATAAGTGGACAAAAATATTACGCAAATTTTTTCATATTCCTAAAATACCCTTGCGGAAGATATTGGTCTAAAAACCGGAAAATCTGTCTAATTTTTTAAAAAAATGGATCCTCAGATATGCTAAAGTTTTATTTAGAGAAATTTTTCATTTCAGATTTGGAGAAGTTATGGCCAGTTTTCAGTTTTCTTCTCTACAGATTTTTAACCGTGTTTGTTGATTTTGTGAACCACTTTACTCATGAACCACCTTTCTTTTACTTGTACTTAATCTTTAAAGCTGATTTTGAAAAAAAATACAAATAGCTTTTTTACAAAATAACGAGCTAAATATGGTAATACACATACCTTGTTCCCGTCTGATTACATAGAACTATGTCAATTTATTTAAAGAATAAAGAAACATAACATCTGTTTCAGGCTACGTTTTTAACTAAATTACAAATGTAATTTAATTATAACTATAGCTTTAAGGGCAAGTTTGGATGCAATAGTTTAATTACTTAATTAATAGTTGTCCGGTAACCGTGAACTGTACGCTAACACAGCCGCCAGACAAAAGCGACATTTGCATAACGCAAAGGATTGTTAGGATTGTGGAATCTGTTTTATCTTTTGTCGAGGATTTCATTTAACTAAATGTCTTGCACACAGTAAGTACTAGGCTGTACGAATGTGGAACACGTTAACGAATAAAAAGCAATATGAAAGTTTTTTTAATGCATTCTGTATGTGTTCTCGCTTAATACATGGGTATGATTGAGTCTTATTGTATTTCTAAATAAAACAATACGGATCTGTTTATGGTAGTAATAATGTAAACGATCAATGATTATAATGTAAATATGCGGCTCGTATTGCAACTATTGAACACGTTAACGAATAAAAAGCAATATGAAAGTTTTTTTTAATGCATTCTATATGTGTTCTCGCTTAATACATGGGTATGATTGAGTCTTATTGTATTTCTAAATAAAACAATACGGATCTGTTTATGGTAGTAAACGATCAATGATTATAATGTAAATGTGCGGCTCGTATTGCAACTACTAGCGTAGAGAGCATCCCTTTATATCTTACGCTCGGGAATCTAACATAACGTTAGTGGGGTAGTCTGGGTTCACTTAGGTATTTTTCAATGTTATTCGTTGCATGTAAAAATGACAATATTTAAACGTGTCCGTGAGACAGTGGGAGTATATGTTCAGTGACGGTATCACAAGTTCACTGCGCAATCGTAGCAAGTAATGCTGTGCAAGTAATACGGATGCAGGGACTGCTCTAGTGAAATTAGCGCCCCAGGCAAAATCAAAAAAGCTCCCCAAAAACTTTTCGCGGTCGACGCCTTCGGCGCGAAAACTCATTATTCGTCCGCATCAAGTACTCTTATTCTCAAACATAAAAAACGAAGGTGGCAAATCTTAAACGGCAGACAGATAATCCTAAATTCGAAAAACAGATTGAAATGACAGTCATAACTCTTACAGCAGGAAGATGGCTCTAACAACTAGGCTGGTTAGAGCGAAGGTGAAATAATCGCGGCACGCTGTCTCGCTGGAATGATAGAAGCGCATTTACAAAAGTAATTATTTAATCTTAACTTTTTTTCTGAAATTCTGATTTTACCATCACAATCGGCATAGAAATCTTCATATACTGGCATTTTCAACTTTCAAATTGCATTTAAAGTGAGAAAATGTAGGTCCTACTCTGAACGCCGTCAAATTGAATTTCTTAATTTCAACTGATTTTGAAAATTGATACTGCTAATTTTTGCAGTTTATTAAATATAAACAAAATTAACTACTTTTCAAAAAGTGATCTAGTTGTCAGGATCAGTGCTAATTTCAAGGTCTGGCTTTTACAATAACGGCAGCTCCAAATACCTCATTCACAACAAAATTCATTAACAATCGCGGCATCCTGTGAAATGATGGAAGCCATATTTTTTTATTTATTTATATATGATTTTTTTAACCTTAAAAAAAATCTGATTATACGTTTATAATAAACATTGAAATCTGCGTAAATTAAATATGAACATTTCTGTAAAGTTTGTAATTTTACAACAGCATTATAAAGATATATGTTCAGTTAGATTTGTAATTATTTGTAACAAAAAGTTCAAAAGAAAAAAACAATTTTTCTCCCTCGCATTTTGGCGCCCCTTGATTTGCAGCGCGTTAGGCAGTCGCCTTGCTCGCCTATATGGGAGTGACATACTCCAACATTCCATTGCAATGCGAGCAAGTGCTCGTGTAGCAAAACCGTGGTTGAGCGGTACGGAACAAAGACCGCTAATCTGGTCGGCAGCTGCTTGTAATGTTATCAGTCTGCTGATAAGGCGGTCTGTAGGTTATATTTACTGATTAAATTTTCATGCATAATAAGAAAAATCATAAAATTTACTAAACTTTTCATTTATTCAGCTGTAAAATGGGAGGAATAGAAGTCTGGGTATTTACCAGGACGAACGCGAGCTGGCGAGGCACTTTTCCGGTTCGGAATGGTGAAAGAAATTCATTTCTTGTTTAGAGTTGGCCGGATTCCTTCTATTTCCTCCCGAGCAAGTTATTTTATAGTGTCTTGTATAGTTGTTCCAGGTGGTTGGTAGGCTGCGTCTAGTTGTTCTGTTGTGGGTGGTCCTCCTGAATGTTCTGCAGAACAACGATTTTCGATTTGCATTTATACTCGAAATTATGGTGGGAACCATAATTTCTCAGAATTCCTTTGTTAGAACTAGAGAAAGAACGCAACAATTAGAATGAAGCTTTGATATATGGGAGATGCGATGTGATGCGTCAGCTGTAATGCCTCGGGAGAAATACATTAATCTAGCACAGTATAGACCCGAGATACACGTGCGCTGCGAACCGATCGAAAGTGAGTATTGGTTAACGGGAGTGAACTAGGTTTCTCAGGCTTAGGCTGTTTCAAAGCCGGGAGAGAAGTTTGGGGATACTTAGCGTGGATGTTTAGGTGTTAGTAAGCGGAACTAGGTTGTGTAACAATTTGCGGATAATGTTGTTTAGGATATGACAATATTTGTACGTGCGTGAAGAAAAGTGGTATCAGCAGACGTGGCTGGGTGAAGGCATATTTTTGTATTTAACACTTCTTATTATGCATTCGGAACTACATCTCCGATTACCGTATTTTTCCCCGAGAAATCCTCTACGTGCTTCGTTGGATAATTTATTCCCGCTGGATATAGCGCTAGACATATCTCATACGTTATTACCTGCAACGATAAAGTATTTCAAGGGAAATTAATATTCACCGCGTCGAATAAAAGCGGGCAAGTTGAAACTGAAGAACGTTTCCAACGTCCCGGAGGGCACTTAAGCTGACCGTCCTCTATCTTGTGCGTTATGTAAATCCGCCGCAGCTGTTTTATGTCCGCCTATCCAAGACGTGAAGCTTCCTCTGGGAGATATCGCAGATATGAATGCAAAATTTTAGGTGGAAATAAATTATTAAAATAACCGTCTTTATTTCTGTTATGAATCATTGTGACGAGTACATTCTTCCACTGTTCTGGCTTTGTCGATTTTACAAATTTGGTCAGCAATACGTTTTGAGAAAGGTAATAGAAAATATTAAAAATCGATAAAGTTTGGAAAGGTAGAAGAATGCAGTCAACACAATGCAAATTTTAGGGTTAAAAATTGCTCTAACGATTTTGATAGTGTTGATTAAATGTAGTCAGTTATATAAGTAGGCCTGATTTCCAAATAAAATGTATCGATCTCTGTGTGCACAGAAACCCTGTCCGTGAAACTTTAAAAAAAAAAACTGGGACATCCAAATAAATACTGACCGATGTTACGTATTCACTACATTCCTCGTGTGTGTGTGTGTGTGTGTGTGTGTGTGTGTGTGTGTGTGTGTGTGTGTGTGTGTGTGTGTGTGTGTGTGTGTGTGTGTGTGTGTGTGTGTGTGTGTGTGTGTGTGTGTGTGTGTGTGTGTGTGTGTGCATGCTATCACAAAAATCGGTTTCAATATTTGCACAATTTTTTTTGCCCAGCAAAAACCATCATGGTATATTTTTTCAATGTAATGTAAGCATGTAAATTGCTAATTATGTTTATTACGATAGTGAAATCAGATTTTAAAAATTTATAAGATTAAAAAATAATTACGATATTTGGTACTTTTATCACGTGAGCAAGACAGTTGCGGGCCGCGATTATTAATCTTCCGTTTGCTGAAAGATACCGTTTTCCGTTTTCTTCCGAAACCGGCAGATACCGAAACGGTTTCGGACGGAGGTACTTATTGTAGAACCTGTTTTTTTCAGCGTTATCAACACAGAAAACAAAGCATCACAGCACACATACACGCACGCACGCACGCACACACACACGCGCACGCGCGCGCGCGCGCACACACACACACACACACACACACACACACACACACAAGGAGCGATGACAATATTTGCACGTGCGTGATGAAAAGTGGAATCAGCAGACGTGGCTGGGTGATTTATACTTGTTTCTGTGCTGTAAAACCAAAGAGAAGTGTAAACTGAAATTTCTTTAATGAAATTATAAATCTGTTAGCGCAGGCTACAGTCTTGTTGTCACCTTGTTATTTGAAATTATTGTGGTTAATTTCAACGGACATGGACGTGCACAATACCGGTACAAAAAATAATATAAATTGCCAACCAGACTGAGGAAGCGAAAACATTGTCTCCAGAAATAATAGAGCATGACACTTGGTCACGTGACTGAAGACTAGGTGACCCATTTTGGGGGAATTTGGAATAAATGGATTTTTTTAATAAAAGTTGCACGAAGTTTTGAGCCTGTGTACGTTCCCCGTACAAATCATGTTGTTGGCTAATTAACTGGGTTAACGCATGCAATAACGTCGTTCTAATTAACTTATATATCGCAGTTAAACTTGTTTTATGTTCACATTAAAGTACAAAGACTAAACAACTAACTTGGCACGAAGTGAAACTGTAATAAACAAAGTAAAATGGCGAACGCGTCCTCTAGACGTGACAATCTGTGCTCAGTTTTTAATTGTTTACCGACTTGAACCAGACTGGTGCGAGAAGTTTGATGTCTGATATTATAGCCTAGTATGTAGTTATCGTCTCCTAGTACCGTGGAACACTTTGGTGGAAGGAGGTGGTTAGTGTGTTTTTTTTTTGAAAATTAATAAAATATTATGAGTCAGAATATATTATATACAGAACTTTTAAATCGAATAAAGTCAATTCAAAAGAATCGTAATACATAGAATTTTTTGGAAAAAACTATTTTTTCAAATCTTTTAACTTTAAGGTTATTTTACATTACCGTTTGCAATGACCGTACTGTTCAATTTATGCTGAAACATTATCATGCGTTTTGTAAATATGCTGTAATAAAAGCATTTATTATTTGTTTATGCTGAAATGCAAGTATTCACTACGTTGGAAATGCTAAAATAAAAGTACTCACTATGTGGGAAATGCTGAAATGAAAGCATTCACTATGTTGGATATTCTTAAAAGAAAGATTTACTGTGTTGGAAATGCTAAAATGAAAGCATTCACAATGTTGGAAATGCTGAAATAAAAGTACTCACTATGTTGGAAATGCTGAAATGAAAGCATTCACTATGTTGGATATTCTTAAAAGAAAGATTTACTATGTTGGAAATGCTAAAATGAAAGCATTCACAATATTGGAAATGCTGAAATAAAAGTACTCACTATGTTGGAAATGCTGAAAAGCAAAGCATTCACTATGAAAGTATTTACTGTGTTGGATATTATTGTTGGAAATGCTGAAATGAAAGCAAGGAAGGAAAGTATTTACTGTGTTGGAAATGCTAAAATGAAAGCATTCACAATGTTGGAAATGCTGAAATAAAAGTACTCACTATGTTGGAAATGCTGAAATGAAAGCATTCACTATGTTGGATATTCTTAAAGGAAAGTATTTACTGTGTTGGAAATGCTAAAATGAAAGCATTCACTATGTTGGATATTCTTAAAGGAAAGTATTTACTGTGTTGGAAATGCTGAAATGAAAGCATTCACTATGTTGGATATTCTTAAAGGAAAGTATTTACTGTGTTGGAAATGCTAAAATGAAAGCATTCACAATGTTGGAAATGCTGAAATAAAAGTACTCACTATGTTGGAAATGCTGAAATGAAAGCATTCACTATGTTGGATATTCTTAAAGGAAAGTATTTACTGTGTTGGAAATGCTAAAATGAAAGCATTCACAATGTTGGAAATGCTGAAATAAAAGTACTCACTATGTTGGAAATGCTGAAATGAAAGCATTCACTATGTTGGATATTCTGAAAGGAAAGTATTTACAATGTTGGAAATGCAGAAATGAAAAGATTGTTTTGTATTGGTTATGCTGAAATGTGAACATGTGTCGTGTGGGTTTTTAGTTATGCTGTACTTAAGACGTGTTGAAGTATAAATAAGTTTGTGTTAAAATAAAAGCGTAGACTGTTTTTGTTCGCCGAAATAAAAGGATGCATTGTGTTTGGATATGATGCTCAATATGCTGAAACAGTCACAACAATGTAATGAATTTCATAACCGTTAGTCTTTTAAATAAAAAGTGAAAATACTCGCGTTGCCATAGTGACAAGAGTAAAAGCTTATTATAGTTATGTAGACAGGGCTTGCCGTGTTCTGCTTTTTAGCACTTTGCTATGCTGCAATGTTTCGAAGAATATTTTTAAACTTTGAGCGTACACAATAGAAATTATGAAAATTTCAAAATCAATCTTGGTATCGACGTTGCTATTAGAATTTGAAAATATATATTTAAATGTTATTCACATTTTTTGAAAATATTTGTAAAAAACAACTGAATGATTTTATTAACATTGATATGTTACAGGTAGATTCACTTTTACTGCACCATTTGTGTCTTCCCCGGAAATCAGTTTAGTCTCGTTAATAACTTTTATTTAGTGTTGGTGACAATTTGAGATGGAAAAACTGCCGTTCCAGAATTTATTTTTGTTTTTATTTCCATGTACTTCCGACCTGTAAAGTTTATTTACTTTGGCACACCGTCTCGAGTAATGAACTTATTTCTGTAAAGTAGATTCCAGATATAATTTCACAATGTAAGATTAATGTTAGAACAGATTTTGAGGAAATAATAGTTTTGTTAATTTTCAAGCAAAAAATACGTTTAAAACGAAATTGTTTAAGAAAAAATAAAAAAATAATCGCGAGAGACTTTTGTCACGCTCATCAATCATTAACAGGTAAAGCGAAATATCAATAATATATGTTTACCGTACACTGAATAAGTTAACAGTTTAAACATTTAAATTACAGCAAATAGTCGCGATTTTTCCATCTTTAAATGAAAAATACATTAATCAACATAGAAACACTGATTGCAATGGTGTAAATGTTTAAACAAATAAAAAAGTTGTAATTTGTTTAGATTTGGAGGAACAGTGATTTTTAAATGTCCAGCTGATTTTACAAATCTATTAATGAATCAGCATTAATTTCAAGGTGTCAGGTGTGGGTCTGTCCATGACGGCCGTTAATAAAAGTACTTACTGAGTCTCACCTAACCTTCAAATCCAACTAAAATACTTGCACAACCCCAAGTATAAAGTAGCCTATGTATTCTGAAATCTTTCTTTTTGCAATCGAAAACGCGAGCCACTTGCAATACGTTTCACCTGATCTGATCGATTTATTGCAAAAATAAAACATGTTCGTAAATTGTTCAGTTATCCTTTATACGTTACAAGAAACATTACACTTTCTGCACGACCATTGTTCCGTTTTTATTGGCGCTATAAATTCTAAAAAATACGATTTTCAAATAACCATGTTACCTTAACTACTTTTTCGCCGTATAGAATCGTAACAAATGGTTAGTCTTGTGAAAAAATCCAGCGAAAATATGTTTTGATTGTTTCGATTTATTTTGTAAAGTTATTGTTTTATTTACAGTTGCCACAAGGTAAACAAATGATAAATTAATCCCTATAATTAGACATGTTTAATTAGGTAGACCTACATCTGATCACTGCTTTGGTGTTTTTAACGAAGACAAGTATTTAGGAAGGTACCAATCCTTCAATTTTGTTTTTCTATAGGCCTATGATTTCTCAAAGTGGAAATTAATCTTGTTCGATAAATTGTGTTCCAATTTTATTTTTATTAAAAGGGAGGGAGGAATAGTATAAGAGCTGATTGAAAATATATTTTTAAACGTGTTTTCTAATTAAAAAAAGTTATGGTGAAATCAAAATTTCAAATAAGGTTAAAAAAAATGTAAAATTAAAAAATAAAAATAAAATTAATTTAATAAAATTAATTAATTAAAAAAATAAAAAAAATTATTAAAAAAATTGAAAATACGCTCGTATCACGTCAGCGAGACAGCTGCGTGCAGCGGTTATTTCTCTCTTTCTTGTGGTGGTAGCCCTGCTAAGAAAGTTTTGTTTATTTACCGTTGTGTTACGTAACACTTCAAAGAAAGAGATCAAATCGCTTTACACTATAAACATTCTATCTGTTTGTAAATACAGTAAGTCCCGGCTTAACTAAGGAACATCTTGGTCAATAGTTGAAAAATTACGAGCTATTAGATCAATATCTAAAACGTACTATAAAACCATATGCCAAGGGTTTGTTCATAGAGAATATACAGTATATTTATTTTATTAAACGTATTATCAAGTAATTTAGTTTCATCTATATTTTAGGCACTATATAAATTTAAACAAATAAAATTTTGAACGACCTCTCAAAAAGTGACAAAGGTCAGAATCGTTGCTTATTTCAATGTCCCGGGTGTAGAACGTAATATGGCGGTTGCTACAATAGCTACTTTTTCAGTAAAAAATCTTTGGTATAAATGTGTAAAACTTATTTTTCAGTTCAGACATAACAAAAAAGGCTTGTCCTAAAACAATTCGAAATTTTGTGTGTGTGTGTGTGTGTGTGTGTGTGTGTGTGTGTGTTAGCACTCATAACGTATAAAATTTCATATACAGGACCACGTGTGTGAACACTCTATCGTTTGCGGTCATATTTTTTTTAAAACTTGGCACAGACATGACTTTTAATGGCGTTATTCAGCTAAATAAGTCAATCTGTTTGAAAATGGCGGTTGTTTAAAAAGTGCTGCAATTTTCTATTCTTATACTTGTAATCATATTAATTAATTAATTAATTATAGTCATTGTTTTTCGTCAAAAACAATGTGTGTAAATGTTTTGAATAGTCCTAGGCGAACAGTAAATTATTTGTCCGGCTGCCAATGGGGGAGCAGTAAACACAGCCAGCTGGTGTCCGGCGCCTGTCGTTTATTTAGTTGTCATCTTTCATCGATAAGGAAAGATCTTTCCAAAAACATTAATACTGTGTTACATTAACTTTCTCACATTCAGTTATTTAAACGAATCACAGATAAATTGGGAAAAATTTCTTAAAATCATTTAACCAGTTTTTGCTCACAATTTAGTGCATATATGAAAAACCGAAACGAATCCGACCGCCGTTATTATTTTTTTAAGGGACGTTAGATTTACTACAAAACTGTAAATTTATTTTATTACCATATGCATTAACATCAAAGCAAAATCGGAAGAAACGATTGTGAGAAACTAATCCGATTTTCATCAACGAATTTGTAAAAGTAACAGTATCACAATATTTATTTTCACTTCATTGAAAAAACTGATCTCATCACTATGAGTGTTAAATAAGAATTACATTTTTTAAAGTATTTAAAACACGAAAATGAATAATGACAGTCCTCACTTTGTATTTTTAATAGAATTTGAAAATATAAGAAGGTACTTATGCCGCTTTTAACGCTGAATACGACGGCGGAAAAAGATTTTCAAAAAAATGTAAAATTAAAACGTATATGGCGGTCGCCATTTTGAAACTGTTTATCGTATTTTGCTGGGTTAACGAACTTGCCGAAGCTATTATCTAAATATATGTTTGTTCATATTTTGAACCAAATGGAAACGCCGAAGTAGTAACACAAATATATCCGCTATCAGTTCTCATTGACTATAGAAGTAGCTGATCTACTCAACAGTATTGTTTTTGTAAGCAAGCGTAATCTAATCTGTGCTACATTTTCAATCAATTACGTTTATCGCTGCATGAACGTGACAGAACTCGCAAAAGTGGTGACCGAGTTATTTGCGCAGTAATCTATCTAACAACGAAATCAAGAAACAATACCGTCTTACATTCTGTGGAACGATGAAGCAGCTTTTTCTCCTGGTATTATTTTGTGGACAGGAATTATAATAGTGGCTTTATTGTGCCATATGTTTTTGGACAGACTGTTACAGCTGAAAATTATCTTTCAATGTTATATTAATTTATGTTTGAACGAAAAAACAAATGCGACCAATTCATAAAAATATGCCTCCTGGATATGCCAACATCGTGAGAGATTTCTTGAATGATAATTTCAATGAATAGTTTGTAATTGTAGTTCACCAAGTAGTTGTACGTGAGGTTGAGTACTTTTAAGTGAAGTTGTAGTACTTGTAAGTGAGGTTGTAGAACTTGAAAGTGAGGTTGTAGTACTTGTAAGTGAGGTTGTAGTACTTGTAAGTGAGGTTGTAGAACTTGAAAGTGAGGTTGTAGTACTTGTAAAGAGGTTTTAGCACTTGTAAGTTAGATTGTAGTACTTGTAAATGAGGTTGTAGTTCTTGTAAGTGAGGTTGTAGTACTTGTAAGTGAGATTATAGTACTTGTAAGTGAGGTTGTAGTTATTGTAAGTGAGGTTGTAGAACTTGAAAGTGAGGTTGTAGTACTTGTAAAGAGGTTTTAGCACTTGTAAGTTAGATTGTAGTACTTGTAAGTGAGGTTGTAGTTCTTGTAAGTGAGGTTGTAGTACTTGTAAGTGAGATTATAGTACTTGTAAGTGAGGTTGTAGTTATTGTAAGTGAGGTTGTAGTAGTTTGTAGAACTTGAAAGTGAGGTTGTAGTACTTGTAAGTGAGGTTGTAGTACTTGTAAGTGAAGTTGTAGTACTTGTAAGTGAGGTTGTAGTACTTGTAAGTGAAGTTGTAGTACTTGTAAGTGAGGTTGTAGTACTTGTAAGTAAGGTTGTAGTACTTGTAAGTGAGGTTGTAGTAGTTTGTAGAACTTGAAAGTGAGGTTGTAGTACTTGTAAGTGAGGTTGTAGCACTTGTAAGTGAGGTTGTAGTACTTGTAAGTGAGGTTGTAGTACCACTTTACCGGATCTCACCTCAATGTTGGAGGTTTTAAAATAAAACATTAATTCAGAAAACGGAATTACTTCTTCATTTGATATATCTTATAATGCACCGTAAGTAATGATATACGCTATGCCTATGTGCTTTTGTTATTAAAAGTTCTAATAATATATCTTGTATATAATGGAGGACACTTGAAAAAATGATTTGGACAGTCTAACTGATTGTTTAAATGCGACTAATTACTGACTACTACAAAGACGATAAAAGAATATATGTTTGTGAAAAAATGCTTTTTTGTCAACCGTTTTATGCCCCATCGTGTAAAATAAATTTCTAATGACTTGATAAAAAGTAGTCTAGAGGTCATGGATCGACACTCACAGCTCCAATAGCTGTGCATAACAGAAATCCACTGAAAAGTGCTCAAACATCCCGACAACCTTGAACTCTGATTCATTTCGATTCGATCGTTTACAATTTGTTTCAGTGAACAACGGTTATATCTCTTAAACGTCGTTTTAACGTAACTCTGTGCAACCCATCCACGGAGCACGTAAGAGATAACGCCCTATCTGTATTAATGGGGTTAAAGGTTGCGCGGGCAGATAACGACTGTAACCGAACGTTTTCAGTCAGTGGTTGTGTGGATGTGGATAAGTTGCGCGTGTGTGGTGCGATGGTCTGCAGTGTTATTATAGTTACAGTTACAGGTACACGTACAATACGGTCAAATGTTGGATTACAGGAGCGGTTTTGAGAACACCTTGAATCAGGCCAGGTAATTCTAATGTGGTACACCGATTTGAATTACGAATCTTCATTATAAATTAAAGAGCCAATTTTGAGAAATTAGTGTGATTTAAGTGATCACTTAAGTATAAGAAAGTTTATGAACTATTTTGTAGACTAGTTAGTTCCAAATTTATTATAAAGTTGAACACAGTTCGTTGAAACTATCACGGCAAGTTTTTATTAATTTACTACACGACCACGTGGCCTCTTGTTGTGCCTTTATACTCGCTATATGTGTGTGTTTGTGTGTGCGCGCGCGTGTGTATATGTGTGCGCGCGCGCGCGCGTGTGTGTGTGTGTGTGTGTGTTAGCACTTTGGTGTTCGCATTTCATTTCATTTCGATTTCAATCAACCTTGATACAAAAATCGATACCCAGCAAAATTCGATCGATATCAATTTCAAAGTAGCGGACGTTTTAAATATTAAAAATTTATAACTTTTGAAGCGAAGCTTATAATGTTGGCTTTGGCGAGAGGAGTGAATAGAAAAAAGTATGTTGAACGGGAGAATGTAACGAAAATATGAAATGAACGAGCAGAAGAATTTCGTCTCTTTCTCCTTTTCGATTAGATGAAAACATTGTGTTGGTTTCGGTATTTTTCCTTAGTTGAAGAACACGTGCGCGTTGTAACTGTTTATAATACATTCGAAATTAATTAAAACGTTTATAATAATTGTTGTTTAATATTGCTAGTTTTTAACAACATAACCTGAAACTTATTATAGCATGTCAGCTGTTCAATGAAATCAGCTGATCGTTACGAATTAATATAAAACAGCTGATCGTTTACTATAACTACAGTAAATAATATCTAAGCTAGGTTCTCATATTTATTTATTTAAATAGAACAAGATATTTGTAAACATATCTTTTAACCAATTAATTAATATATTCAGAAAAGATATCATTAAAAATAACTTTGCTTTTCGTTAAAAGCAAGTTACCGATGTAACTCCCCGAGTTCCACAAGTGTACTTTTTTACTTTAGATTTTTTTTCTAAAAAAATCGGTTACCATCGTTAAAATTTGGTTTCAGGTCTGGGTATTACACGAAGGCCGCTCATATAGCTTATTTTCTAATTAAAAATCGCTAATTCGATTATTGAAATCAATACTTCGAGTAGAAATTTTCGTTTCTCTGTTTAAACAGCTGATTTTTTTATTCTCTTGAAATCTAGAGTTCTTTTGTTTCAATTAAACTGCCCTGACTTGATTTATGACCCCTCATGCCCAAATCTTTTAAGGAGCAGGCAGATTTAATAACTCTCCAGTAGGCTTTTTTTTTGTTATGTTTTGTTTTTTACTTGACAAAATTTGTGCCATATTTGAGCAGAATATGATATAACATCATATGACGAAATACGATTTTTTGAAAAGTTTTTGTGATCAAAACTTGATATGCATGCCAAATTTCATAAAATTATTCAACTAGTTTAGTACAGTAACACATAGGTATCCAAGTAAAGAACGCTTTATTTGAGTTTAGGTGACCATAATTCATATGAATGAACCATATACATTCTGAATGAAAATACCGATAAAAATGTTTAAAATTTATTTATGATTTTAAATAAATAAAATATTTAATTTAAATAAATAAAATATTTAAAATTTATGTCTGACGTGTTATTTTCAAACTTTTGGCTCCGCCACTCGAGATTGAGCAA
The DNA here is from genome assembly GCA_022606455.1 of Callitettix versicolor. NCBI lineage: Eukaryota > Metazoa > Arthropoda > Insecta > Hemiptera > Cercopidae > Callitettix > Callitettix versicolor. The sequence goes on along the minus strand of CM040187.1, from coordinate 71,893,126 downwards.
ATATGCTAATTTGTAAATATGCATAAATTAGCAAATATGCTAAGGAAAACCTGCAGCACACCAATTTCAAGAGGCTAGCAAGACAAACAGTAAATGGAATCAATAATTACATCATCCAATAATACAATGAATTGGTTGAGTTACTGTATTTTTATCAAAACGGAATTTCGCCTCTTTCAGTGATAACATTGCATTGCATTCCGATCAGTTGGTTTATCTCGGGTCACATTCATACTCCTAGTCTGCGGCTAGTATTTCAAACATTTTAAATGTTGTCTTTTGTTCTTTCAAGTTTTGGTTTTTGTTGAACTGGATAACGAGATAAAACACGTGTAGGCCTATATTTTAAAAATTTAATTATTGTAGGTTATTATCGATAAGAGAAAGTACATTTTACGTATACTGATTATTTAAAATTTAAATAAACACGATAATTATAAGTTATTTATCGCTATTCATAATTCAATGTCCGTATTTAACCTACTATTTACTAAAATTAGAGGTTTTTATTTATTAAAATTTACACATGAGAACTGACTTAGATTGTTTCATCCGATTCTACTTTTAAAACTGATTTGGTAATTAATTATTACAAGAACGAAAAAGTGGTTAGGCCGTCTTGTATTTCTTATGAAATCGTTATCCATAATTGAAAATCAGTATATACTGTTTACCAAAAGCAAAATCTTTTATTTAATAACATTTACACATTAGAACTTGCCTAGATTGTCTTGCCGAGTCTACTTTTAAAACTGATTCGGTAAATATTACATGTACGAAAAAGTGGTTAGGCTGGCTTGTATTTTTTATAAAATCGCTATCCATGATTGAAAATCAGTATTTACTAAAAGTAGAGTCTTTTATTTAATAACATTTACACATTAGAACTGGCTTAGGTTGTCTTACCAATTCTACTTTCAAAACTGATTCGTTAAAAATGATTTAAGTCTTGGATACAGAAATAGTAATAATTTAAACATTATTTTCTACAATGTTTTTTCAGCAATCAGCTGTTTAGGTATACAACAGCTAACTGCTAAACAAAATTGAGCTAATTAGCTACTTAGCGTTTTTCGCAGGTATAAGATTCCTTAGCGCAATCGACTCCTGTCATACCTTTATGTACATTTTTTCAAAAAAATACTTAGAACCGTTTCCGTGTTAAGCTGCACATACATACGTACAGAAATAGCTTAATATTATTAGATGCCACGTTCGAAGTACTAAATTTTAAATTTCTATCCGGTCGAAAAGTAAGGTAAAAATATGACAAGCAGCTGACTCGCTGACGAGATGGTAGCGAATTAAAAGTAACAAAATTTTAATAGCATACAGGAAAAGTATTTTAATGTGCAAGCTATTTTTCATTTTTCTTTGTATTAAAATGAAAATACAAAAACGAAAAGGTTATTTTTTTACATTAAAAAAAATGTAATTTCTTCGACATAACCTGTATTAAAATTTGCATAAATTAACCATTTTAAGTGTTTATTTTCCCGTCATATTGTTACTTTTTATTTTTAAAGTGCACTTTATAAAACTTGATTTCTTCATTTTTCTATAGTTTTCGCGTATTCTTCTTCTTCGGTTATTTCTTGTCTGTTTTTAAATACACATACCTAACCTTTTGTTTCTTACTTTGTTTGCCTCTTGCCTGTACCGTCTTACATCCCTTGAACGCAACTTGTAGTGTTGAATGGATCAGTCAATTCTTTCCATCAGGTTTCTTAAATTTATTTTGGGTTTTTCAATTTCTATATAGTATGGAAAATCTATTCACATATTCCTGTGATAAATTGGTCCTGTTTGTTTTTGTCCCATTGCTAGTTTTGTTTAATTTTGATGAAACTTTGGTGTTTTTTCATTTTGTTTAGATTATTGATAACTTAAAACTAAACTTGAACAAGATTCAATATAAATCTTTAAAAGTGAATAAAAAGTAAAATTACAAAAAAATTCAAGATACGTGGACAATTGCAACTGTGTTCCAAGGCACTGCTTTGTTCGTTTCCTCACATGGTTGATTGTTTTAATGTTCACCAAACTGTTTAGTCTTAATAGCCTAATTTTTACATATAAACTGTTTTCATATTCACCATACTTGAGTTGTACATACAACTCAGCAAATATGTTCGAAGGCACTGTTTTGTGAGACTCACCACAGGATTGATTGTTTTCATGTTAACCATACTTTATTGTTACAATAGCATTAATTATACGTATAAATTATCACAGGACTCACCACAGGATTGGCAGTTTTCATATTCACCAAACTTTATAGTTAGACTACAATAGCCTTAATTATACTTCATATAACTTAGCAAATGTTTTCGAAGGCACTGTTTTGTTAGACTCACCACAGGATTGACTGTTTTTATACTCACCAAACTTTACCGTTACAATAGCCTTAGTTATACATATAACTTAGCAAATTTGTTCGAAGGTAGACCTACTGTTTTGTTAGAATCACCACAGGATTTACTGTTTTCATACTCACCAAAACTTTGGAAAAAAAAGAGTTAATGTCTTAGTTGTACTTTTAACTCATTGCAATTGTGTTCCAAGACACTGTTTTGTTATTTTGTTAGACACCACAAAATTGATTGTTTTTATGATTACCAAACTTTGTAGTTACAATAGCCTTAGTGTTATTTATAACCAAATAAACGTAGCGTGACAGAAAGCTGTAAACATTTAATAAGCTTATTTCATAAATTACTTAAAGAAAATGTTATTTCATAAAAGTAAAACTTGGAGTTTTAAATCTTTTCGACTTTTATTAGAAAGGGAACTGTATTGGCACAATAAATACACAATAACTTTCCAAATACATTTAAAGAAGGTATAAAGTAAATAAAAGTCAGTTTTGATGACTCGACTAACGTTAGCGGACAGATAAAATTTAAAATATAACTCGGCGAAACTTGTGATTTTATCCATCAAGACTTTTTACGGCGGAAATTTAAACTTTGGGTGATTTTATTTTCTTCGTCTTTAATAGTTGACGAAACCGATGCCCGTAATATATTTCTACTGATTTTATAGTGTATGATAAGACATTCGTTGATTTTGAATGTTTTATTTCTTCACGGTAGGCTACGACAAATAGAAAAGTTACCTAAAAACTACTTCTTGTCATGACCGTGAAAATCCGATCTGAAAGTAATAACCAATGTATCACTTTTCAGATCTCCTGAGCACAAAAATGTCTTTTCTCTTGGATGTCTGACCGTTTCGTTTCCGTTTCTGGACATCATTAGAAACTATACATATTCATTTATTCCATGAAATGTCTAGGTTATTGGTTTCAAACAGTTTTTTTTGTAAAAAATGTAAGAAAATAATGAAATTATACATTTTTAAAATATTTTAAATTATTTTTACCAAACTTATAGTATAGATATAGTTTTTGAAGATTGAGGTTCTCCGAAACGCGTCAACGAAAGTAGAATTGACGAAGCTAAGGAAGGCAGATCATTATACTGCACATAGTGACAATAATCCTAGCAGAAAAGAAGAAGAATATAAAATGAATTTTTACCAAAGTTTACTCAAATTTAGTTATTAATTGTGAAATATAACCTGCAGTTTAGCATCGTCCCATACTAATGAAGTTTTGTTTTATTTAATTGAACTTGAAAATAAATTCCTTTTTATTCAATTTCATTAACATTTCACCAAAATAGAATATTTTGAGAAATTATTTTTTTAAAAATATTTTTGCTTTCATTTTCTTCGCCTCTCATTCAAAATTCATAGCAAGATTTTATGGTTTTTAATATTTAAATATTTTAGATTCCTACTTGTTCATTATATTTTAAATAAAAGTTTATGTTCACCATACTTTTCTCCATGCATTAAAATGTCAAAATTACTGTGGAAAAAGGCTTAAGAAAACGGAAGTTTTAGAAACATCCTGATTAGAATTCATCAAAAACTCGGCCAAATATATATTATTACATACCCCTACTGTATTCCTAAAAATCCGATATGACATTCACCTCATTAAGGTACAAGCTGGAGACAAGACCGTGTTATTAATGTCCATGGGACAACGTTGATGACGTAGGCACGGAACTTAGCATGCCTACAGCTCGTTACGTCATATTCCTGATTCCTGACTTTGCTTAGGCACAATGAATGTACTGCCGAGCTTTACGAATCGTTAGTTATAACCGATGACGCACGAAGTACAAACATACACGAAGTACTTGCCAAGGAACAAGGTTAATCACCTTCTGTTTAAATAGGTTAGTATTTTATTTCGTGCACCCGCGATGATTTAACAAAATTAATGGTCCGAAAATGTTATTATATAAATGAAATTAGGAAGTTAATGACGGAAAATCGGAACAACCGATCCTGACAATTGTGCTAAAAGGTTTCGACAAATTTGACGGTTTATAACTCAGTTCAGTGCACCAAATTCGAAGTAAAGACAAGTCACGGTCGGAGAGTAAATCGTGAAGAAATGTAATTTTATTTTAATTAGATTTCTTGCTTGAATCTTGATACATGTTCAAAATTAAGAGATCTTTGTGTGACGAACGAATTGAAAACGTTGGGCAAAATTTTCAATAACTACAGAGCCTTTTTTTTTTTTATAAGAGAAGTAGTAAACCTTTATTAAGTTTCCTAAGGCGGATTGATTTTAGGAAAATCTCGTTTAAGCTCTTTTTCTGCTACAAAAAGAGCTTAAAAAAATAGTAGGTCAATATATATGGGAAAAATCACATACCGATATGGATAGACCAATATTGTTGTTGGGGGGACGTTACGTTATGTAGGTTTACCGAAGAGTTCTGCATGGATTAATTGTATTTCTTTAGGAGCTTACTAGTGGCTCTGTTGCCTGTCAAATAAAGGCTAATGTAAAGAATATTGTGCTGCAGTTAACAAACTTTTTATACGAGAAAATTATTAACGTTATTTTTAATTTGCTGCACGCTGAAAGAAAACTTTCGAAATAAAACTTCTTCTATAAAGCGCGCTTCTTTACAGCTTTTACTTAGCTCTAGGGTTTATTACGTAATCGCGGGATGTGTTTGTATAAGTACTGTACTGACGTGATAGTAGCGAAAACCTTAAATGTACACGGCATCGTATTTTACAATACAAGAAAAGTACTTGCGTGGAATTTGAGGAGTTACCGACAGAATCGAAGCTTTTAATAATATCTTCGCTGAATATATAATTACTTATTAAAGGAATGTTTACAAATATCTTGTTTTGTTTAAATAAATATAAACCTAGCTTAGATATAATTTACTGTAGTTATTGTAAACATCAGTTGTCTTATATTAATTCGTAACGATCAGCTGATTTCATTGCACAGCTGATAAGCTATAATAAATTTCAGGTTATGTTGTTAAAAACCAGCAATGATAACAACTATTATTGTAAACGTTTATATTAATTTCAAATATATTATAAACAGTTACAACACGCACTTGTTCTTCAACTAAGTAAAATACCGAAACCAAAGCAACACGTTTTCAAATAATACGCGTGTACTGTTATCGAAAAGGATGAAGAAGACATAAATAGACGAAATTCGTTTGCTTGTTCGTTCCATATTTCCGTTACATTCTTCCGTTCATTTTTCCTATTCATTCTTCTCGCCAAAGCTAACATTAAAAGCGTCGCTTCAATAAGAAAACTGTGCCTAAACGCTGTAAAATGTTTAATCTTACACATTAAAAAAACTTATTTCGCTGGGATAATTTTCTTAAATAAAACTATTTTTAAACGTGCAATAATAAACTTTGTGAATTTCAAATACTAATTTATACAGATTTAAACGTCGGACTAGTTTCGTTAATACCGATCATAACCCAGCAGTTCTGTCCCTGCGAACTAAGTTCATTTTAGCCGTTACAGAATCACGAATGTCCAATAGCATCCACACTCATTGGACCGTTCCTTCGTTAGTTTTACAATATACGTCAGTATTAGTGCAAGTGTAAAATTGTTATTCGGCAGAACATCGACAATCGCCAAGGTCACCAGTACAGTTAGGTGGCCTTCAGGCACTAATATTTTTTTCAAATTTAGTCTTTCGTAATTCAAAATAAACGAGTAGGTCGCTGTAATCAAAAATATTCGGAATCTACTAAAAGCGGTATATTTCTTAAAATATATCTATATATATATTTCATTTCTTGATATTGCAACTATGCAGATTCATAAGATTGAAGTAAATTTGAAACTAAAGAAAACTGCACTTCATAAGTAGTTCGGAAAATATACGTTGTTCGCCTTCGTTATTTATTTATTATTTTTATTTATTTGTTTTTTGAAGCTAAGGTTTTAATGTTAGCTTTGGCCAGAAGAGTGAGTAGAAAAAAGTCTGCCGAACGAAAGAATGTAACGGAAATATGGAACGAACGAGCAAACGAATTTCGTATCTCTATTTCTGTCGCTTTCTTTTATTCCTCCTTTTCGATAACAGTACACGCGTATTATATAAACACGTAGTGTTGCTTTGGTTTCGGTATTTTCCCTTAGTTGAAGAACACGTGCGCGTTGTAACCGTTTATAATACATTCGAAATTAATACGAACGTTTATAATATTTGTTGTCAATATTGCTAGTTTTTAACAACATAACCTGAAACTTATTATAGCCTATCAGCTGTTCGATGAAATCAGCTGATCGTTACAGTAAATAATATTTACTGCTATGTTCACGTATTTATTTATTTAAACAAAACCAGATATTTGTAAAAATATCTTCAAACAAACTGTATATTCAGCAAAGGTGTCATTAACAAAAGCTTCGCTTTATCGGTAACTCCCCGAGTTTCACACGTGTATTTAATTTGTTTTACCGTTACTTTTTTATTTTTTGATAAATCAACTATGCAAATTTGTAACATTAAAGTCACTTACGTACATTTGGAATGAAAGAAAGTTACATTTCATAAGTAATTCGGAAAATGTGCCAAATTTTCTTGACATCTGACCATACGCAGTGAACGGATGTAGGTGAATGCTTAAATAACCTTGTAAAAAACGAACTCCGGTGGTGCACAAAGATAAGCATTTTTCTTATCTTATTTCCTTTTGAAATATTTGTTAAAATAAATGTGTTTCTTTATGAATAATAAATCATATAATTGAATAAAATAAATAATTCACGCCTTATTACAAGTGTCAACACAATGTACAGGATGCATGTCTTGCAGCCCTTTCATACAGTAATTTAACGAATTGTTTCCCCAGGTGTTTCCTCCCCTCTCCCCAAGCCTCACGTGATCAAGTACACTCCCTTACTGTCAGAGTCTCAGCTGTTAATTATAGCGTTCCGAGCAAACTTCGCGGATTAATTTGTAAATACGCGCACAGATGTGTTTGTAATAAACGCAGTAATCTTACATACGAACAACAAATATACAAAGAAATTCATCTTGTTGAAATTTTCGTTCTTCTTAGCTTGTTAGCGTCAATTTTGTTGACGCTATATTCATTGTTAACAAGTCCAGCAATAACATTTTCGTCTCTTACGATGGAATATCTTCCTGGCCTCTTGATATCTCCAACGTCCCAACACTAACAAGTGCTTTATACGCCAGTAACAGTAAAACAGTTATGAAAATAACAGCTGATGTTTTAACTAACAATAATCACAATGATTTTCTCTGTGTACGACTGTATATTGCTCAAAATTTGGTTTTATATTAAGAAATCACAATTAAAACTAGTGATAAATTCATATATTTTTATAGATAATTTCCTTCGGTCAGCTTTCGTTTTGCTTGGGACCATGTAAATTACTTTGCAACGATCAGATCTTTAGAGCCGATTTAGAAAAAAATCTTTTGATAAAAAAAGGACTTTTTTGGAAAAAAATATTTCGAGCTATTGTCAAACCTTACTTCACTAATTTCACTAAAATCGGTAAATTAGTCTAGTCTCCGACGATCATCTAAAGCAAATCACCGTTCCTTCTTTAATTTCCTTGTTTATCATAAAATTTCTGTAGCGGCTCACAGTTAAATAAAACAGGAGTGTTGAGTGTTGATGTAACAATAGGCTTTAAGTAGATAATGCCACTAGTGTTACACCAGGCTCTCATTCCTATAACAGTATTATGTAAATGAAAGCCTTTTATGTCAAACCATTTTTATTTTTGTGACAACTCATCCATTTATAAATGTGCTTAATAATGTGAAAATTATTATTTCCGTAGTACGGGCCATTGTCGATGTCACTTTGAGAAAAACGCGTTTTTTAATGAATTCGATACAAGATATCGAACAACACATGAAAGTCACAAGTTGTCCGGCTGCATAAATCTTCGTTAAATACGCGTACCTTCGTGCATCCTCGGTTAAAAACAATTTGTAAAGCTCGGTAGTACATTCATTGAGCCTAAACAAAGTCAGGAATCAGGAATATGACGTAACGAGCTGTAGGCATGCCAAGTTCCGTGCCTACGTCATCAACTTTGTCCCATGGACATTAATAACATGTTCTTATCTCCAGGTTGTACCTTAATGAGGTGAATGCCAGGAATGTCAAGTAGACAATTAGAACAGATAAATACGAATGTAAAGGAAAAAAGTTAACAAATTCGATTGAAAATTACATAATATTTTCTTGACGTGATTGAAGCGAATTTCCAAAATGTAACGATATTAAAACACAAATAACGACTATTTTCACTGTGTTTGAGTATTTTTGAATGGTATGCAAAAAATCCTGACTTCATAAAAAAAATTTTAACTTATACAAACTTTTGAAAATGTGAATTTATCTCCAAACTACCTTCAGGATCATTTTCGTATTTTGAAAATTTAAAATACCACGTTATACAGACATTAACGGTTGTAGTGGTGAAATCAGATTGCTAGGTAACAAATGGTTTTAAGTTATTACCAAAATCAATCTTATCAAAATTTCGAAAACTGTAAAGTTAAATCACAAATTATATTTCCCTACTCAGAACATCGCTTCTCTTACTGATTTTTCTTGGACTGCTCGTTAGTTTTAGATGCGCTGGAGGGGAAGAGAATTCCCCTATTCCGAACATTGCCGCTCTTACTGATCTTTCTTGAACTGTTTGTTAGTTTTGAGAATGTTAGAGGGGAAGAAAATTTCCCTACTCCGAACATTACCTCTCTTACTGATCTTTCTTGGACTGTTCGTTAGTTTTAGGTGCGCTGGAGGGAAAGAGAATTTCCCTACTCAGAATATCGTCTCTTACTGATTTTTCTTGGACTGCTCGTTAGTTTTAGATGCGCTGGAGGGAAAGACAATTCCCCTACTCCGAACATTGCCGCTCTTACTGATCTTTCTTGAACTGTTTGTTAGTTTTGAGAATGCTAGAGGGGAAGAAAATTTTCCTACTCCGAACATCGCCTCTCTTACTGATCTTTCTTGTACTGCTCGTTAGTTTTAGATGCGCTGGAGGGAAAGAGAATTTCCCTACTCAGAATATCATCTCTCTCTTACTGCGCTTTCTTGAACTGCTTGTTACTTTTGAGAATACTAGAGGGGAAGAAAATTTCCCTATTCCGAACATCGCCTCTCTTACTGTATCTTCTTACACTCGAGTTTTTTTTTTAAAGTAAAACATTTGTTTGTAATGTCATATCACGCAAATCGTTAAGCAGCAACTATCGACAAGCCTACATGTAGCAATAAAACATTTAAGACTTTAGGATTTATTTATTATATTTGGTTTTTATCATTTTTTTTAATGTCCCAATAAATATATACATAAAACGTCAACATTTTTTCAAATAAATCGGTTTTTGTAGATTAACAAAGTAACGGGCGTCAATACGGGTGGTTAGAGTCCTAACCCTGGCCGAGTTGTGTTCGTTATGATGCAGTTTTATAATTGCTTTATAGTTTTATGGCTGTAATAAAATCAAACTGGATTTAATCGTGTTATGGATTGAAAATTGCGATAAACTGGTAATTTATATGTAAATTACTGAAGTTGGTATTAGAGTTTAAGTTTATTATTTAAATATGTCTGTATCACGTTGTTATTAAAACGGTTTTATCAAATAAGAGCTTTTGATCGATTGTTTTGGCTCACCACACAAATTCCTTTTATATTAACTTAGAACTGAAACGGTACAATTTAAAATGTAACTAACTGGAAGTGTTTTGTTTTATGCGCCTAGTGTGTCATTTTGTGTTTAATGACTTGGCCACATTTCACTGATAAGCAGATATTTTGTCCGAGTTGCTGGTTGGTTATGAAGCATATAAGTTTTTTTGGCTGTAATGGGCGAGCTGAGTTTTAGTTACGTAGTAAAATAAAACCTTCACTAAATACAAGTAACAGTCACAGTCTGTTGAATACAAATAGTATGAATGTTAACAGTTATGTTTTATTGATAGACACTGGCCTAATTAATTAAGCCTGATGCACCAATCAAGTTAGATAAGAGGTTTTTAACGACCAGTGGACATCAAACGACTCTTTGTTAATAACTTGACTAATCAGTAAGAGGTTATAATTACTGTATCAGAATTATTAGGCTCGCCGTGTTTCAAGACCAAACCTATTGGCGAAAATTAAATATTTTAAAAATTCATTGTAAAAAAATACACGCACTTGTAAAGTCACATTTATATATTTTTGTAATAATGACTAAAAATGTTAAAAAGTATTCTTTCTAATTCAACTAAAAAGTTATTGTAATGTGTTACTAAACTTAAATGGAATTAAATTATATATTTGACGACAGCCTAGATCCTCAGATAAAACAGCTGAATTTAGATATATTTAATTGATTATTGCTTCTTATTTTACATTTTTTAAAATGTAAAGTTCAAATAGTATTTCCACTAATAATTGAATTCGTGGTATATTTTTCTCTTTTTTTTGCTTTTTATTATAGCCTATATTTCGTTGAGAGAAACTAACCCGCGGAAGATTAAATTTACTACGATAAATTACGGTTTTTAGCCATTAATTACAAAACTTTATTCAGACGTCCATTTTTAATATCTGCCATGACACTGTTTATAAAGGTTAGTTTGTACGGGTTATGTACTTAAAAACTAAATTAAACACCCAACAGCCGAGTCGAGATAGTTATCATGTTCTTTTTTAAAAATAATATACTTTTCATTATTAATAACACGCATTTAATTTATCGTTTTCGTCATTGAAACATGTTTCCCATTTTCTCGCGGTATTTTTTTTTGATGTTATGTTTGTCATTTTTTTGTAACTTCCATTGTTCCGGCACTTTTATATTTTGGATTATACTGTGTTTATTATATAGCGTTTTAGTGCAAAAATTAACAAAATTGACAACAGTTCCAAAAAATTCAGGTGTACCAACTACGTAATAAATACATTTCCAGCATGACATTCAACAACCCAAATACATCGGAGTGGTTATATGAAAACAGATTTTCACAAATGTAAGGTCAGGTCAATGAGACAGCTGTTTGCCGCAGTTATTTTAAACCTTTTTAGGGGTGTGCACTTTATATTCAGTTAAGGCACTGGCGAATAGGCTACCCGATATTTTCAGAATCAATAAAATGTTTATATTTTGTTGTTCAGCAATTTAATTGCTGGTTTTGCGATTGATGAAGATAATTGAACAGGTATGTAGCCATCGGGATCGACATTGCTTTATGACCCTTTGTCAACTTGCATTAAAACACGCGTTGATTTAGCTACGTTTATGAGTTGAAGGTGGCTCTACCTCGCGGGTTCATTAATAAACACTACAATAACGTTACTACGTTCCACAGAATTTACTAATTAAAAAATAGTTCAACTGTCGAAAATGTCATTTAAAATTAATTTAATTTTGATTTTGATTGATTCAATCAAGCGAAAATAAAGCCATAGATGAATATTCTGTGATTGTTTTTCTGTTAATTCAGTGATTTTCTCTAGGCCAAAGGTTTGCAAATATTTTTATGAATACAAATCAGCTACAAGAGGCCAACGTTTCTAATACCTGCAATTGTTTGGTTTTCTTTTAGTGCTGTTTTAAAAGCAATGAAATTGTTCATAACCGCAACTAGACCAGTGAAAACATTACTAATTTAAAAACTACTGTATTGGTGATTGACAGGAATCCATTGGAAAATGAAGTATGGTGCGGCCGTCATGGTAAAACCAGGAGGCTGACCTGTAGAAATTTATGTATCTTGTTTTTATTGTAAAACACAAAACTGTAGGATTTTGGCCATTTGGTACACAGGAGCAAACTTAAACAAATAATGAAAAATAAAAGCTCGATTCGTTGGTGTGCTAATTGTTCTAAAAGTAATGACTTAACGTGAAGCGAAATTAAAGTGATTGTAATTTTAATGTTTTAGTAACGTGTGTAAGAACACCTAAACAACCACACTAAAAATCCATGAACTTCTCTCCCGGCTTTGAAACAGCCTCAGCCTGCGAGACCTAGTTCACCCCCGTAAACCAATACTCAATTTTGATCGGTTCGCAGTGCACGCGTATCTCGGGTGTGTGCCACGCTAGATTAATACATTTCTGCCCAAGCTTTACTGCCGGCGCATCACCTCGCATTTCCCGTACCCAATAGCTCCATTCTGATTGGTGCCTTCTTTCTTTAATTTTAACAAGGGAATTTTGAGAAATTATGGTTTCCGCCATAAGTTTGAGTATAAATACAGGTCGTTCGGTAGAACATTGAGAAGGACCACCCACTACAGAACAGCTACACGCAGCCTACCAACACCCGGGGAGCAACTATACAAGACATCACAACTTGCTCGGGAGGAAATAGGAGGAATTCGGCCAACTAAACAAGACGCGAAGTTCTTTCACCATTCCGAACTGGAAAAGTGCCTCGCCAGCTCGCGGCCTACCTGGTGAACACCCGGACTTCTATTTCTCCCGAAGACTACAATATCTGTTCATTGTGTTGGGCTTTGTACTTATCAAGCGAGCTTTGTTTCTGTGCCTGTCCCGTACATTGAATTTTACTTGTGTTTGCATAATTTGTTAATACCAATGTTTGCATATTGTTAATACATTTTGTTTTAACTTTCTGGTGAGTCTATGGGCTCTTTTCTGTTTTGCAACTTCCAGTTCGGGTAATGTGTTTTTTTATTAATATTAAAATTTAGAAGTTATAAAACACTAATGTAAATATTTAAAGTTTTAAAATTAACTACCATATGAGTTAAATATTTTTAAATGCAATAGCTAATAAAATTTGATTGAGATTACAAGTCATTCAAAAAATAGGCAAAGGAAATTAATTGAAATCATTTTTAAAGTTTATAATTAATTAGATCATATTAGTATAGGACAACAGTAAAAAGTACGATGAATTTAGATTTGCCTTCTATGAAAAGAAGTTCGGCGTAATAACTTGGTACTACGTAATCCTGGTTTAACTAAATACTTTTGTAATTACTTTAAGGGTTACGGTTTGAACTTCCCTTATTACAGTACTCGAGCTCAAGTAATTACTGCAAGGTTGCTTGCATTTATTTTTATTACAGCATGACACATTTTGTATAATGTTTGTTCCTTGTAATTATTCGTGAATACTGTCTGCACTTATATAATTTCATAAAGTTTTAACGGGTTAAGAAAAAAAACTTTCGGCCCGTCTTTGATTTAACGGGAACATTTTTTTCAGGTGTTGCAGGTTTTGTCATTGCCGTTAGTTCTTTTTATTCTTATTTTCCGAACCAGAAGTAATAATGTTTGCTATATTATTTATTATCGATGCTTCTGGAAGATTAGCGTTCATCTTGCTCAGAACCAATATTACGGAATGAGCACCGTTCATGATCTGCAGTACAACACATATTTTAAGAAGTGAGCTGGTTAAATCTTATGTGTCAGCACTCAAGTTATTATGTGTCAAGCACTTATGATTTCGCAATTTCAGTCCGCACGTCACACAAAATATTTAGCAATAGCTTCGTTAGCTATAACTTCTTTTTCCTCCGAGATTACTTTTTTATATCAACTGTTCACAAGTTATGGTCACTATATGTTTGCCCTGTAAATCAGGACATACTTTACTATAATTCCTCTGAGATTACATTTTTGTATCAAATGTTCACAAGTTATGGTCACTATATGTTTGCCCTGTAAAGCAGGACATACTTTACTATAATTCCTCTGAGATTACATTTTTGTATCAAATGTTCACAAGTTATGGTCACTATATGTTTGCCCTTTAAGGCAGGAAATGACATACTTTACTATAATTCCTCCGAGATTACATTTTTGTGTCAAATGTTCACAAGTTATGGTCACTATAGGTTTGCCCTTTAAATCAGGACATGACATACTTTACTATAATTCCTCCGAGATTACATTTTTGTATCAAATGTTCACAAGTTATGGTCACTATATGTTTGCCCTTTAAGGCAGGACATGACATACTTTACTATTATTCCTCCGAGATTACATTTTTGTATCAAATGTTCACAAGTTATAGTCACTATATGTTTGCCCTTTAAATCAGGACATGACATACTTTACAATAATTCCTCCGAGATTACATTTTTGTATCAAATGTTCACAAGTTATGGTCACTATATGTTTGCCCTTTAAAGCAGGAAATGACATACTTTACTATAATTCCTCCGAGATTACATTTTTGTATCAAATGTTCACAAGTTATGGTCACTATATGTTTGCCCTTTAAAGCAGGAAATGACATACTTTACTATAATTCCTCCGAGATTACATTTTTGTATCAAATGTTCACAAGTTGTGTCACTATATTTGTGAAGCACCTCTACGAGCAGACTATTGGAGGAACGTAGCTGCAAGTCAGACACATGAAAGATTACTGCGTTTATTACAAACACATATGTGCGCGTATTTACAAATTAATCCGCGAAGTTTGCTCGGAACGCTATAATTAACAGCTGAGACTCTGACAGTAAAGGAGTGTACTTGATCACGTGAGGCTTGGGGAGAGGGGAGGAAACACCTGGGGAAACAATTCGTTAAAGTATATAAGGGCGACAAGATATGCATCCTGTACATTGTGTTCACAGCGGTGATAATTTGGTGAGAAATTGTCGAAAATATGTTAGTTAATCGAGAGTCTACATTTCAAGGGTATATTTACTGAGTCTACGATATTAGTGTTTGGATTAATGGGTCAAATAGCTGCAAATCAGATGATGTCCGGAATTAATTTTTGTATTCAAACAAATTAATCATGTTAATTTATGCAAATGTTTGTCGCTGATTACGATTATAAAATAAGATCTTCAAAAACCGTGTTGAAGCTTTTTATGAATTTTGAATGCTACGTCGGTCTGTTACAGTATTACCTTTACAAATCGAACCAATATTACGAACACGAGAATATTCCAGAGTTCACAATCGGTGTTTCTAATTGAGAACTAATTACTGAATGTATATTACATAACGTTAAGTTAGAAAACCGACGTGGCAATATTCAGTTTCAATCAGCTGTTACGCTAATGAACTATTTAATATTCTTCACTAATCAGCTGATTATTGGCACTGATTTCCTCGTTATGTTAATTTTGAAGTTATGTTTAGTTTCAGTGTGTGTTACCAATTAGAGTACAACATATTTATTTGTATAATTCGCTTCTGTTATTACGTGATCCGTATGATTTACAAGTAAAATATATTTTCAACTAGAATGTCATCATTCGTTAAAGACGATTGAACTGCGAACGTCTCTTTGGGCCATACATTTGGGCCAGTGTTGAAGTGTAGCGAAGTTTATTTAAATTACAGCGTTTATTGTAGCTGTAAAACCATAACT